>JARYGA010042856.1:0-100164 GCA_030545235.1 Helianthus tuberosus
GTCTCATCGAACACTATGATGTAAGATTTAGGTTTTCACTTTTGGATTTAAAGGTTGTAGATTTTAGAATTTTTGCTTATTATTATTTTGTCGTTTTTATATTTGCGTCATTGTGTCTTTTTTGCGATTCACTGTGTCTTTTTTCCTCTAAGTTGTTTTATATTTATCGGCATCGTGTTATATTTTACTCGATATTGTGTCATCTTGTGTGATCCATTGTGTCTTTGTATATTTTTTATTTTTAGAAGCATTTATATAATAACTTAACCCATAAAATAATATAGAAAAAGATATATTTTCCTCAAACGCATCATCTCATCAGCTGTTGGTGGTGGTAATAATAATCTAGTATTATATATTAATTAACATAATCAAAAGAAATGCATATGTGCTTGCGTGGGTTCTTCCGATTGAAAATTTTACTAATTTTTTATTCTTTTCATTAAAAACCTTTAGGCGTTAGTGGGTTTTCTCTTCTTCTTCTTCTTTTTATACTAATTTTATGAAAATCTAATCAACCTTTCATAACTTATCATTGTATTGTATCCAACAAACAACAGAATTTACACTTGATATAAATAATCTAATTTTAAATTTACTTATTGTAACTAATATTGTATAATCACTGTCGGGAAGCAAATAACATGATATTCCGATAAGGCTCAAGCTATTCACACATTTTAAAACTTATTTTGATATCATGACATGCATACGACCAGTATAATACACGAGCCATATAAGATGTCAGGAAATGTCTTATACGACCCATATACACTTATACGAGTCGTGTTATTCAAGGGAATGTCATCTATACAACTACTATACAATTATACGACCCATCTACATGTATATGGTTCATATATATGTCCGAGGATGTCAGCTTTACGGTGTGATATGAATGTTTACTGTCCGTATACTTGTATACATAAGACTCTCCCGATATAGTTTATGGTGATATGACACGGATATCATGACTTGCCAAATTTGTTGGTTGATGATATGACATATTCCAAAGCAAATTAGTACAAAGTTAACTTGATTATATATTTTAATTTGGATATATAACGAAAACCAAAACCCGAACTCTTAACAACAGCCATCAAACTCCTTGTTCACCAACGATAACAGTTCTCCTTCAACCAGTGGCAGACACAAGATTTTTTTTCAATGGGGTTCGTTGTTCAAAAATTTCATAACAAAACGTTAAAATTTTCTGGTCGGTCCTCGTTCGGGTCGGGTCATAGCGAGGTTTGAACTAGATTTAAAAAAAAAGAAAAACGAGCAATACAAGGATTGAATTCATGATCTCTTGTTGGTAAAAAGAGAGATTTACCACTACACCAGGTTTCCTTTTTCTTTTTATGGTGTCCACCTAATTGTATTTATGGGGTCCTTATACAATTTAATATACCGAATGTACTAATTTTTTTAAAAACATTGTGGTCCGTGGACCGGAGGGTATGGGGGCCGTCCCCATGCCCGTCCCTTGCTCGCCACTGCTCGCCGCCCCGTCTTCCCCACACCTCTGCTCTGGCGCCGGGCCAGGCCCGGCTTCTCCATCCTCCACAGGCCGCTGGCGATGAGCCTCTCTCCCACACACACACCTATACATACATACATATATATATATATAAAGGGGTTCATCCCCACTTCCTAGGTCCATTCCCTTTAAGCCTCGCTTACGTGGCGGTGACGTGGCTGCCCATCCCCTTGGGGATGAGGCTCTCCATACCCCCATGGTCTAATAAATGTCATGCCAAAGAGATTTTATAAGCATAAGTAAAATGCATTATAAGAAAGTGGTAATATCACAAATAACATTCTTATATTTTACTCATACATCTTATGATAAAAGTCACTTGAAGGTTATAGAAAACTAAAATGAGATATAAAGAAATATAAGCAACGTACATCGTATTTGCCTGTATATAATTTTGCTTTGTTAGATGAACTGTTGATATTGATATTGATATTGCTTTGCATCATTTCTCCAAGTTGTATACACAGCTCAAAATTAATCAATGTGGAATTAAGAAAAAAAAAAGACAAAAAACATGTTGGAAAGAGGAGGGAGGATAAAATACAATGATCTTACCAACTGAGCTATAGTAGGTGACGAAAGAGAATACTTATAGTATGTATAATATATAACATTTTCTAAAAACTTTCGTCCCAGGAAAGTTGGGCCTCGGGTCGTCGCCCGGCCTGCCCAGCCAAGTAGCTGGACTTGAGTAATAACATAACAAAAGATACAAATGAATTGTGGTATAGATGAAAAATCATATGTTGGTGCACAAAAAACCCAAACCCGGACCTGGACCCAAAAATAAAACCCGGAACCGGGTATTATAAAACCCGGATTTTTTATACCCGAACCCAACCCTACCCATAGGGTAGGGGTTGGGTATGCATTTATGTTATAAAACCCGAACCCGGAACCGGGTTTTTTTATACCCGTTTTCAACCCGGGTTTTACGAGTACCCGGTTTCAACCCGAACCCGGAACCGGGTTTTTTCAATACCCGGTCCGGGTTTCCAAATACATGTTCAGGTTTTTTCGTTTTTATTGTGTTTTTTCGAGTTTTGTACCTTGGTAACGGCTATATAGCCGTTAGAAAGTGTATTTTGATCATTTGTTTGGTTTACATTGTATCTCTATACCCTATAAAAGGGGTCTTTGATGACGAACAATAAACGAAGACGATCAAGTTGTTCGAAGCTATCTATGTTCATCATCTTATTCGACCCGGTTCAATTATTATTTAGATGTCATGTATTTCTATGTTTTATGAAATAAAAAAGGTTTTGCATTTTATATTTCTATGATTTATCCAAAAAAAATGAAATACCCGAGGCATACCCGAACCAAACCCGAACCCAACCCGATCTATACCCGACCCTACCCGAACCCAACCCGATCTATACCCGACCCTACCCGAACCCAAAAATAGGGTATTATAATACCCAGGTATTAGAAACCCCGACCCGAACCCTACCCGAACCCGGGTATATAGGGTATACATTTTTTACATAAAACCCGGACCCGGACCCGACCCGGGTATTGTCAATACCCGATTTTGTAGAACCCGGTTCCATACCCGGAACCGGGTATTGAGAAAACCCGATTTGTGCACCACTAAATTGTTGGTTAATCCAGAAAAGTTAAAAGCTTATTCTTCGTCATCATCATAGTAAATTAATCTCATCAATAGCAAAGCTAAAATAGAATTTGAGAAGGGTAAGATACGGCCTTACCTCTACCCCGTAGGAATAGGAAGACATCTTCCAGTGAGACCCCCGATTCGATAGTAATTTTGCATCAAGCCATGAACTTAAGACACATAGCACTTAGCATTCAGGACAATGACCGATTGGTGCATGCACCCCCATGTTGTTCGACTATCAACGTACCACATGATGCATGATTAACCATCAGTCACTTTTAACGTTATTTTTTCACGAAATTAGTAAAATAACGTTAAAATTAGTGCAATTTCACTTTTGTCCCTCGGACGCCCACATATATATACATTATTTTTTCACGATATTAGTAAAATAACGTTAAGTTAGTGCAATATAACTTTGAATTGTTTTAATATGACCTTGATCACACCATTACTTTAGATAATATGTGTTCGTTAACTATATCGATTGTCGACACAGTACATGTAATGAAACGAACCGGACATATACCGACTGATCAACGTCGGTACCAGTTCGATATTCATTTTTATTGTTTTCGACGGATATTCGTTTTTTTGTTGTCGATCAATTTTTTGTGCTTCTCTTTCGATTGTTAGAGCGAGTGCTAATATCGAAATGAACTGAATCGATACCAATATAAATTTGTTAAAAATTGGAACCCGACGCGGAACGCAGGCACAACCCCCAAGTTAATATAATTAATCTGTTTTTATTTTTATTTTTACACATTGTAGCTCTCTTATTTTTACTTGGGGCTATAACCACATACATAATGCCAAGTGACATCCCAAATGATAATATGCATAAACAAATGATAATATCCATAAACAATGATCGTACTTCTTTTAATATTATTTTAATTGATTAATATCATGAAAATCTTTTATTAGTCAACAAGATCATCTTTGGAATATAAGATATGTCTACCACCAATAGAGTCAATAAGTTAAAATAACCCTAGAAAGATTTAAAAACTAGAACTAGGGTTTGAGTGTATAGAGCAACTTTTTTCTTGTGTTATTTATAATTTATTGGACAAAATGGTAACATTTCCAATTACCTGAAGCTATATCTATTAAATATTAAAAAAAAAATCGAATGGCAACGCTTATGCTACTCTATTTACCAATAATTCTAAATTTTTCACTTTTGCTTAGGATGGGATATTTGGATCTGAGAACTTAATTTCCCTTAAGAAGCATATGTCTCTACTAATTAGGCTAGCCCCACATTGATACAAATAAATAAATAAATATAATATAATATTATAAAACTATTTAGAAGGGGTACTATTAAAAGAATATTGGCATTTTCTTGAAATGCTAAAAAATATTATATTTAGTATCTTGACTAATCTTCTATTCTTCTTTTAAATATCCTATCTAGGAAATTCTTCGGATATTTAAATTAATTTATAGCATTATAGTATCATAAAATTTTCAAATAAATAATAAATGGTTAGTAAAAAGAAAAATAATCAGGAATTAGACGATCCATTAATTTGATCACCAAATAATCGTTGAATTACAATAATAATTTATATGAAGATAAATAAAATAAATTTAAGAGGATGTTGGAGTGTAAGCTTACTAGTCGAATTCAAATAATCAGGAAATGAAAACTATAACACTTGTTTTTCCAAAAATATATATTTTTTTTATTCCCATATAATTAGTATTTTTAAAAGATTTATACGTGATCCAGTTTTTCAAGATTTTCCAACAAACCCAAAGAAACAATGGAAACTAGAATAAATAGAAAGATAATACGTGGATGACAAGATCTTAGTCATTATTCGTTGTTGTTTTTTTTTTGGAAGGTCACTTCCTATGTACCGGTGGTCACCGGGTTCATGTCAAAGACATTCCCCCGTCAGCCCCGCACTTTCGGACGCGATGTTCGATCGGGCCCCGGCCGGCGCGCAAGCTGACTTCCGCCCGGAAACCATACTGCCCCCACACGAGAGACTCGCTGGGGTAACAGCTGGGTAAAACCGGGTTGCCCTCAAGACCGCACCATAAAATATACTTTGTTTTGTATTAAACGAGTAACCTCACAATAAAATATATTATTTAACACTGTTGACATAATATATTTAATGAAAAAAATGTTCAATTACCAAGGTAAATATTAAATTACACTGAATTGAAAGAAATAATTCCATCTCTATTTTTACTCTTGATAAAGCGACGTACAATAACCATAAGTAAAAACAGGTTGTTTAAATTACAAACCAACCCTAGATAGTGATTATCGTTGGTTTTGTTGATTGTTATAGCGAAACATATAGCTAATGGAAATTGCTATGCGAAAGGAATCTTTTTGTCCGAAGATATCAAATTAATTTTTGGTACAAGTAATTACATGCTAACCAACAAGCTGACTTCATAGACGATTTCGAAACAAAATGTTTCTACAATTAATTTTGCGTAAATGATGTTTCCTTTATATCTTGTGAAGCAAGGTCGTTCCTACGTTTTTGGAGACACTAAGCGAACTACGAAGTGGAGGCCCTTTTGCAAGATTATCCTTTTCAGCATATTGAGTAACAAAACTCCTCCTTTATCTGGGTTTGGGACCGACAATTAAAGCTTCTTGTTTACGTTTTTTTCCTTTTTAGAAGCGCCCCCTTTTGTGATTCGATTAAAGCTTCTTGTTTACGTTTTTTTTTGGCCTTTTGCATAACGGATTGAATAGTTCGGATTCGATTTAACGTTGCTAAAATATAAATCTATTTAATAGATTAACAACGAGACCAAAACAATAAATAAAAATAAGCAAATAAGCACTAAAGACCTAAACAACAAACGAAAATAAGCAAATAATCACTAATTTCCTAAACAACTTGAAATTAGCAAATAATGAAATACGTATAAGCACTAAACAACGATCTGAAATATGCAAAAACACCCTAATTCCATAAACAACAAGATATATAGCCTGAGTAAGCACTGTCACACCCTAAAAATGTCACAGCGGAAATACAAACGTGACGGTGACGGAGATTGGTACCCATAAATATCTTAGTAGACGATGCATTGTTTATTTTGGACATACACTTATTTAAAACATGACTTTAGAGTTTAAAGTTCGAATACAATCCATAATTACAACATAGTTATCTTGATCCTTATGGATCCAAATACACACGGTCCCAAATTAGTTTTTAAAAGTTGTCCAAAACATTTTTAAACACGACAAGCATCACTACCACAAGATATGTCAAAATCCCGAAGCCGAACTCATGTACCTGAAGAACACGTAAAAATCAAGTGTCAACACAATAGAGGGTGAGTTCACATATCAAATTTATAACAACTTGTGTAAGGAAAATCTTTCTTGATAAAAACATTTTAATGATTTAAAACATTCACATATGTTTAAGAAATACCATTTTTATATTTCCGTTGTAAAATGTCATGGTAGAAATCATTAGAATAGACCTTGCCATCTTATTCCATATGAAAACTATTATCCATGAATTTATTTTGATATTACATTCCCATTATAACTTCGGTTTCGTAAGTTAGCTAGACGTTATGAGCTATATACTATGATCGAGGTTTTAATCAATACTAGACAATTAAAGAATTCAATTCGCTGCTATGTGGACCGGAGCGACTGGTCACGACGGTGTAGTCAACCCAATAGATCTATCAACAATTCCACGTGTTCGGTACTTAATGATTAAATGCTTTGACTGCGCCCAGTATCCTGCATTTAGGATACCACTTGCTTTCCCCAATTCATCAATATGTATAACCTACTGAATAAAAATTTAATAATGTAGGTTGCACAAGTTTCGGTCGCCTCCTGGAAGCTGAATTGAACTTGTACTAACCCAATTTAATTAATATTACTATCGTTTTACCCAAAACACCGTAATCCTTTCCCCGTTTCTCTCCGAAACATATTTATTTCAATCAAATACCGTTTCTCCCCGAAACATATTTATTTCAGTCAAATCCCGTTTCTCCCCGAAACATATTTATATCAATAAAACTTGTTTTTCTTGAAAACAGTTCAAGTCATACACCTTTTCAAATCTATGTTTTTCCACAAAATACAATACTCCAAAAATAATATTTTCCATGAAAATACAGTTTTATACAATTCAAAAGCATATTTTTATATGAAAACATATACTTTTCTTTTAACGACGTGTTTTTCCCCCAAAACAATATATAAAACAGTAAAAAGAGGGGTATTCAAGACACTCACCTTTAGGTACGTTTTATATTATCGCAATCCCTCAAATTAGTTTATACGTCCTAAATAAGTAAGCACGATTTAATTACCAATTATTCTATAAACAACTAAGTTTCTCCAATACTTAGAATTTTCACATAACTTTGAGGTTTTTTTGAAAAGTCTTTATTTTGATTAAGTTGGCATATATATATATATATATATATATATATATATATACATATTAAGATTTTTGCGTTTTGAACGATTTTATAGGTGACCCTTTATTTGTTATTATGCCTACTTATTTGCAATATATTTATGATTTGCGCTTCGTAATATTTGTGCATACGTATGGATATATTCGACATACATCGTAATTCACATATTACGTCATTTTACACATATATTATACTTAAACACTTAATATGCCAAATAATTCATCAAGTTAATTTAAGCATTATTTTTCATGTTCAACACACTTTACACACATAACGTGATTTTTGATCTAGTTTACTGTTTTTACTGCACAAACGCCTAAACATAGCGTCAATCCATACTATCATGTAATCACTTAACAAACCAAATTACACATATTCATATATCAACTTATAACACACAAAGTTCACCTTTGAACATCCCGTTTTCGCGTACGTCGAAACATGCGTATTTTACCGTTTCGGTAGCATTTTCGGGCGTCGGAAGTCACGTATGACCAACCAAACTCTAAGGATACTTAATATAAGTTAAAATACTTATATTTATTATATAAATATCAGTTTATGATCAGATTTAAAACAGTGTCGAAAAATCACTTTAAAAGCCGACTTTTACCGTTTTTAACGCATAGTTTCGTACCGAACTTTACCGTAACCATCCCAAATCATCACGACTTGATATTTTAACACAACACATGTTATTTACTGATTAAAATGGTGGTTATACTCATGCTATTGCAGGTCTCACATAAGACATATAAATCATGCAATTTCACTCATTTTATTACTTTTTAAGCTACATGTACAACATGTAAAGCTACCAAATTCATGACACAATTTTATAACATTAAAACACATCATATAACTTTATTTTTGTGAGTTTATATTCTGATTTAATTCAATTTCATCATCTTATTTTGAGTTCACCAACTTTGATCATTAAATCATCACATATAATCATGTACAAGTACCTAATGCATGATTATCATATCACTAGCATCCAAGATTTTTAAAAGCATCTATCATACTTTTATTATAACTTTCAAATAAATCAAGAAATCGTCTTCATCTAATGTTTCATAACATAATTACATCTTACATCCATGCATCATTTATGAACTAGTAATCGAAAACCCTCATGTACATATTTATACATATATATATACGGCCACACACATATGTACATACTTAAAAAATTTTAACATTTTCACTTAATCATTTCAATCCACAAGAGCTTTCATATAAACCTTCTTGATAAAATATGCATCAATCTTTCAAGAATCATCAACAAAAGCTAACTAACAATCAACACAATCTCTAACCCACATACACAAATATTTTCGGCCTTATATACTCACACATGTGCTTCCATTTTTATTTTGAATAAAAATCATTTGTTGTTAGATTTCAAATTTGTGAAGAATTACAAGTATTTGAGAAATTTTCCATCGTCATCATCATCATCATAAAAATGCAAGAACATAATTTTTAAAGTAAGTTTATACCTTTAAGAAATCTGGTGGATTTTGATGAGATTTTTGATGATATGGAGCTTGTTCTTCTTTGAAATCATTTGGAAACACCTTTGGGTCTTCAAACACCTTTGAAAACATCATGGAATGGCTTTGATTCTTCAAGAAAGTGTTCAAAATTTGAAGATGGAGTTGTATGTGTGTGTATACGGTTATGGTAGAGAAGAATGAAAGAATAATGAAATTTTTGGGGTCTTGGAATTTGTTTATGCATGTGAAGGTTATGTTGTGATTGGACCACTTTTCTTCGCATAAAACTTGTCAATATTTGAAAGAAAGGTGGCAACAATTATTCCCCTTTGGTCGACACATATGATGTGCGTGTAGTGTGATAGGTTTTAATGTATATTTTAAGCCCTTTTTACACTTTTTAGCCAAGTTTTAAATTTATAGAACACGATATTTACTAACACTAAACACACGTATGGGCAAGTGCGCCCATCGTGAGCGTAGTATAGTGTTGGTAAGATACCGAGGTCGTCCAAGGACACAAGAGCTTTTACCGGTTTGTCCTCAACGTCTAATCAAATCAAAAGTTTAGAAAAAGGTTTTTAAACTAGAAAAATAAAACTAACTAAAATGCTGAAAAATAAAATAAAAATAAAAACAGATAGACAAGATGAATCACTTGGATCCGACTCGTGTGTAGTGTAACCTTTGATTATTTCCGCACTTTTGCACTTTTTAAGAGATTATCTTAGTTATTGTAGTAGGCCCCTCTTTTGAATGTGACGTTACCCTCAACCCAGTAGTTTGAGCCAGCAAGGATACAATCCTAAAGGGTCGGATTATTGAAAGATAATTAATTAAGTTATTAATGCATAATGTGGTAGGCCCCTCTTTTGAAGGTGACGTTACCCTCGGCTAAGTAGTCTGAGTCAGCAGGGATACAGTCCTAAGTAGCCGGGTTAAAGTATTAATAGTAGCTTACATATGAGGGGATCAAAGAGTTTGGACCCCCGCCATCCAATACCAGTGGGTATTGAAGGAGGTCCTACTAAATTTGACCCAGGTCCTTGCAGGATCTATACACTGAACAAGGCAAGACTCTTACCAAACCATTCCCTTAACCCCCAACCAGGTAGCCAACATATCTCCATATAGACCGTGGAGATATGAATGGTGAAAATCTTTTATTTTATATAGACAGTAAAATAATGCCAAGACACACTGACAAACGATAAGGAAGAATCACCTTCAACATAAGAAACTAGTTATTAAAGTCATTAATACATAACCAAATAAAAAGTGCGAAAAGATTAAAAATAAAAAGTATTACACTAAACACTTGTCTTCACCAAGTGATGTAAGAGACTTAGGCAAACATGGCCTTTGATTGTCAAGAACTCTTACGATCAATCTTAGATCCCGAGACTACTACACACACTCTATGATGGATGATGGATGATGGTGGTGGATGTGGGTTGTGATGGTGGTGGAGGGTGGGTGTAGTGTGAGAGAGGTGGTTTGCCAAGGGATGGTTTGCAAATGAGCCAAGCACCCCTATTTATAGCCTGAACAGCAGCTCGGGCACGGCCCCGTGTCCATCTTCCTTCTCTTTCTTCATTAATTGCAGTTTGTCTGCATTAGTTGACCACGCCCCCGTGTCCGCTGGGCACGACCCCGTGTGCAGAAGCGTATCTGTACTATCAAGATTTCCTCAGATTTTGCGAATCTTAGAGTTGACCACGGCCCCGTGTCCGCTGGGCACGCCCCCGTGGTGGGTGATAGAAGCTTCTACAGCTTTGTCTTTTCTGCAGACATTTGGGCACGCCCCCGTGCTCACTGAGCACGGGGCGTGTTCAGCCTTCTGTTTTCTTGTTTTGCTTGGGAAGATGCTGTCGGGGGGTCGGGCATGCCACGTTTATTCCTTTTTTGTATTATTGTTAGATTTAGCTGCCTTTTTGCTTCTTTTGTTCATTTGAGCTCATTTAATCCTGAAAATACAAAAGGAAGACAAAAACGCACTTTTTCCAACATTAGTACTAAAAAAGGGTTAGTTTTATGCCACAATTGATGTAATTTATATGTTGCATTTTGCACACATCAAATACCCCCACACTTGAATCTTTGCTTGTCCTCATGCAAAACTCTTTATAATATGGCTTTACACTCCCAAATGGAATGGGTAGAAGAGAAGGTTTTTTGGGCTTGTCATAGAGTGTCGGGATTTCCAAGATTCTTTATTAAGTTTTATTTTTATTTATTTACAATCCTATTCGTCATGATTTATTTAAAACATTACATAAGATAAATTACTTATTAGGGCACAACATGCCTTTTTTTAACATTCCATTTATATATAAGTTCACATACCTCACGGGGGATCACTCAACACTCGGCCGAAGATGTATTTTTGTGAAACACTCGAGAGCGGCATGGAACTTACTTCTACCATAAGCTTGCCAAGCAATCAATCCTCCTCCTTTTTATCTAAATACCTTTGTAAATATCAAGAGAACTTTTTGGGGGTGAAGGGTTAGGCTTGGGTTAAAGGTAGGTGGTTGGGTTAGTGGTTAGTAGAAAAGGGCGAAAAAGGCGTAAAAAGCGTCGGTTTTTGCAAAACATATTGTTTTTGTGATTTTTTATTCCAATGAAGTATTATTCAAACAAGCTTTCTTTTTGTGAGCTTTGTTTGTTTATTTCAAACTTCATTTTTCTTTTCTTCTTTATCAAATTTTTTTTTTCAACAAAAGAAAGTCACACAAAAACCGAGCTTTGTTACTAAAATAAAGGGTTTAAAATGAAAAAGGGTTTTGGTGGGTGAAAAGGGTGTTTGTTTTGGGTAAAGAAATGAAAAGGTTTAGGCTCAAAGGGGTTAACTAGGGAGATTTTGGGTAGGTGGTAAAAAAAAGGAAAAATAATGGTGTAGAAATAAAAAGGGTTAGTCCTAATGCCTCCATCATTTACTTACTTAGATTTAAGTTGGTAAGGACCGGGAATGTATCGTCGTGGCAAGTTCTATAGTCGTAAGAACCAAGCGGCTATTCACACAAGAAACGAAAAATGAGCATTTAGTTTAAAGATGTGTATTTGTATGCTCAATAAAGGCTCAAAACTCACTTTTTGTGGGAATGGGTTTTTATGTGATCAAGTATATATAATCAAATTTTAACTAGGTTTGTCATGCCGTTTCATAATTTTCTTATGTTGGTTCTTTTTATCACGACACTATCGGTTGTAAATTTGTAAAAATATCACCTTTTTAGAACTTTGAAATTCCCAATTTAAACCTAGACAAGTAAAAAAATGAAAGATTTTTTTGAAAAAATTTGGGGTGTTTAGCGGTTCCAATAGAGTTTTGTGTAAGGCTTGTAATTAGGACTTGCAAGATTCAATGTTTTAGCATCCCCCCCCCCCACACTTAAATTACACATTGTCCTCAATGTGTCCCAAAAATAAGTTTTTAGGTTGATTGGACGTGTAAAAATGTGTGAAAAAAGCAAAATTTTATGTTACTGGGCGTCTGGACACGGCCCCGTGGTGTCCGGGAATGGCCCCGTGTTCAGATCGCCAGTAACAGAAATTAAAATAAAGAAACAGAAGCCTGGACACGGGGGCGTGCTGGGTGAGCACGACCCGTGTCCAGTTACCTGAACTGGGCAATTTTTTGCAGATGGTTGGGCACGGGCAGTGTTGGGTGAGCACGGCCCCGTGCTGAACTTGCTGTAATGAAGAAAAATTTGTCGGATGGCCCTGTTTTTGTGCATGGGGTGCTGGTGCAAGTTTCCCTTAGTATCCTTCACCATCCCGAGTGTGTTTTACCCATTACAACATCATCCAAACACCAATTTAACTAAAACCGTCATTCCATTAAATAGAGAGAATTACATAATAGTCCTATTAAGCTAAAATTATAGATAAATAGGTCAAAAGACGCACAAGAAGTCTAAACCAAGAAGTTATAGCCTAAGTTTATTTTTAGCAAAATTTCCGAAAAGATAATTCTCTCGGTTGGGTGTGGCTAGAAGAACCTCTTCCTCCGGACATGTATCCCCCATACGTCAGCGAGCCATTCCTCTATCTCCCTTGGGAGAAGAAAGGCGGGCTAATTGGCATTGGTTTGAGGGGGTGCAACCTCCACCGGGATTTCTTGTAGATCTTCAAGAGGGGGTTCCGCTGGAATGTCATCCCATCCGGTAGGGTTGTTGACTCCAAGTGTTAGGTTCCAATCCTCTTGGGGGAGAATTGGTTCCATGGGAGGTGTCACAAGAATGTTCAACCTCTGGTGCAAGAGGTTGATCTCTTGAAAACTGTTTTCCAACCCCACCGTAAGATAATTTATACGGTCTATGAGGACCTCCTCTACTGACGTCATTTCATCAAGCGCCTCACGTAATGCCATTACGTAGCGTACGAGAGTTGCTTCAATTGAAGGCCTTCTTTCCCTTCGACTGTTTCTGGAGTGCGCAGAAGAAGTTCCACTGTTTTGGCTCGACATTCTACGAAAATAACCGAAAAAGAGTTTATTTTAATGAAATAGTAACCTCGGACACGGCCCCGTGCTCAGTGAGCACGACCCCGTGTTCACCTTTCTGCAGATTTTTAGAACAAGGAATCTCGGAGTTTTAAATTATTTTTCCAACTTTTAAAGCATTTTTGAGCAGAAATAACTTAAAACAATGTTGCAAAACTTATTTTTAACAAGATTCCTTGAACAAAAACCTAGCAAACATCACAATAAAGCTTGGAATCATGTTGATCTCAAGCTCTAATGGAGGTGTTGAGGTGAAAGAGATGGAGAAGAAGGTAATGACTAAAAGAGGAAAGGACAAGAAGGTTGTTAAGAAACTTCTTTTAGAACATACCTAGGATGGTATGTGTGAAGATTCCCTCAAATCTCTGTCCCTGGAATGGTCCAAATGTGCAGGATTCTTGGCTGCATTTATAGAAAACGACATCACGCTGTACATGGCCCCGTGCCGGCTGGGCACGGCCCCGTGTGTAGACAAAGTTCTGACACATTTTGTCCGTATTCTGACGAGAAGTCAGAAAGGAATCTTATGGTGGACACGGGGGCGTGTTGACCTGGGCACGGCCCCGTGTCGAGAGGCTGTTTATGAAGTTACATCTATTTCTAAGGAATTCATCCGGATCGGGTGGTTCCTTACTGGATGGAACAACCCCAAAGTGCCTGAGATACCTTAATTGCTCTAGACTAAGACGAGAACGCAAGAGGTTATCGGTGAGGGTGATTCCTATGCTAAATGTAGGTGGACAAGTCCAACCCTTTCCCGGGCTCTCGTTAAAGAAGGTGTATGCCGAATCGGTCAGGTCTATGTATGCATCGAACGAAGTCGATGGAGAGTCCTTCACGGCACAATCGACACAGGGACGACTATCGCTCAAGTCCTCGCTAGAGTTAGAGGTGATTTCGGGAACAACGAAGTTGTTTGTATTCGAATGCGATCCCAATAATTCTTCTTGGGTATCGTCTTGAGGTGGATTAGTGGAATCCTTTTCAAGTTCCTTTACCCAATTAAGAATTAAATCCTCTAATTGAAATAATTCGTCAAGAAGCATTTCTCCTAGAAGATCCGATTGGGTGCTTTCGAGAGAGAGATAGGGATTATTTTTACTTTCGCCGCTCTTAAGGCTACAGGAAAACAATGGGTCTATATAATGGGGCTTATAATTTAGAAAATAACATTCTAATTCTTTATGAGGGCCACCACATATTTGACACCACGTACCATAAGAGTGCCGAAAGTAAAAAATATCAGTATCACTCATGTTTGTGTCATAAATTACCAACCGTCGGGATCTTACGGTTCTGTTATCAGTAACTGAAACTTGGGCACGGGGGCGTGTTGAGTGGGCATGGCCCCGTGTTCAGCTTACTGTCTTACTTAAAATAGGATTGCCAATACCAAAGATTGGGCACGGGGGCGTGTTCAGCGGGCACGCCCTGTGCTGAGTTCTGCAGAAGCTGAAAATCTAAGAAAAATCCTAAAAAAATGAAAAATAAGAAAAACGATTAGGCCGTTGATTCCTAACTTTCTTAAAATCCTTGTGTCCCCGGCAACGGCGCCAAAAAAACTTTATGTGCGTGTAGTGTGATAGGTTTTAATGTATATTTTAAGCCCTTTTTACACTTTTTAGCCAAGTTTTAAATTTATAGAACACGACATTTACTAACACTAAACACACATATGGGCAAGTGCACCCATCGTGAGCGTAGTATAGTGTTGGTAAGATACCGAGGTCGTCCATGGACACAAGAGCTTTTAGTACCGGTTTATCCTCAACGTCTAATCAAATCAAAAGTTTAGAAAAATGTTTTTAAACTAGAAAAATAAAACTAATAAAAATGCTGAAAAATAAAATAAAAATAAAAACAGATAGACAAGATGAATCACTTGGATCCGACTCGTGTGTAGTGTAACCTTTGATTATTTCCGCACTTTTGCACTTTTTATGAGATTATCTTAGTTATTGTAGTAGGCCCCTCTTTTGAAGGTGACATTACCCTCAACCCAGTAGTTTGAGTCAGCAAGGATACAATCCTAAAGGGTGGGATTATTGAAAGATAATTAATTAAGTTATTAATGCATAATGTGGTAGGCCCCTCTTTTGAAGGTGACGTTACCCTCGGCTAAGTAGTCTGAGTCAGCAGGGATACAGTCCTAAGTAGCCGGGTTAAAGTATTAATAGTATCTTACATATGAGGGGATCAAAGAGTTTGGACCCCCGCCATCAAATACCAGTGGGTATTGAAGGAGGTCCTACTAAATTTGACCCAGGTCCTTGCAGGATCTATACACTGAACAAGGCAAGACTCTTACCAAACCGTTCCCTTAACCCCCGACCAGGTAGCTAACATATCTCCATATAGACCGTGGAGATATGAATGGTGAAAATCTTTTATTTTATATAGACAGTAAAATAATGCCAAGACACCATGGACAAACGATAAGGAAGAATCACCTTCAACATAACAAACTAGTTATTAAAGTCATTAATACATAGCCAAATAAAAAGTGCGAAAAGATTAAAAATAAAAAGTATTACACTAAACACTTGTCTTCACCAAGTGATGTAAGAGACTTAGGCAAACATGGCATTTTATTGTCAAGAACTCTTACGGTCAATCTTGGATCCCGAGACTACTACACACACTCTATGATGGATGATGGTGGTGGATGTGGGTTGTGATGGTGGTGGAGGGTGGGTGTAGTGTGAGAGAGGTGGTTTGCCAAGGGATGGTTTGCAAATAAGCCAAGCACCCCTATTTATAGCCTGAACAGCAGCTCGGGCACGGCCCCGTGTCCATTGGGCACGGCCCCGTGTCCATCTTCCTTCTCTTTCTTCATTAATTGCAGTTTGTCTGCATTAGTTGACCACGCCCCCGTGTCCACTGGGCACGACCCCGTGTGCAGAAGCGTATCTGTACTATCAAGATTTCCTCAGATTCTGCGAATCTTAGAGTTGACCACGGCCCCGTGTCCGCTGGGCACACCCCCGTGGTGGGTGATAGAAGCTTCTACAGCTTTGTCTTTCTGTAGACATTTTGGCACGCCCTCGTGCTCACTGAGCACGGGGCGTGTTCAGCCTTCTGTTTTCTTGTTTTGCTTGGGAAGATGCTGTCGGGGGGTCGGGCATGCCACGTTTATTCCTCTTCTTGTATTATTGTTAGATTTAGCTGCCTTTTTGCTTCTTTTGTTCATTTGAGCTCATTTAATCCTGAAAATACAAAAGGAAGACAAAAACACACTTTTTCCAACATTAGTACTAAAAAGGGTTAGTTTTATGCCATAATTGATGTAATTTATATGTTGCATTTTGCACACATCAACATACATGCACACTCACACACATCTCATATGCACACACATATATATATAATATATATCTAGTTAAAACAAGTATTTAACTGACTACCGGATATTTTATCTCGCGTTTTAGGGTGTTTAAAATTATTTTTATCGTTCTATAAAAATAAACTTGCCATAATATTGCTGAATAATATTTTGTTTGCCTTGATTGGCTGTGTTGTCTGTATTTTGTAGTATACGCGCAATATTAGCTTAAACTCGAAAAATAGTGTTTTTAAGCGTTTTAATTAATTTTTCTTCACGAATATGATTAAAAATAGAATTTTAATCATAAAGGAATATTTTAAGGATTTTAACATTAACTGGGCGGTCACTGACGTTCGTTTCGCATTTTGTTCGTTACGTGATAAGCATTTATCTTATTATTGCCAACATAATATTTATCAAAGTTTGATTTTCCAACACAACAACTACCACATAATAACACCATATTTAATAAAATATTGTCTTTATTTATTCATAACACATGTCACACTAGTACGGTACGGACTCAAAATAGTCGGGTGTCACAAGCACCACAAGATTAAATCACAAAAATGAGTCAGAGTGCCAATGTGTTCCATGTTCAAAGCCAGCCACAACCTATAGGATTGAATTGTAAAACTGAGCGAGCTGCCACCTTCTTCCAAGTTGCAAGTTCCAAATAAATGAATAATCAAATCGACAATTTGCTGTTGGCAAAACAGATTTTAGTTTTATGTTTGAAGATTCGATCAGACTGATTATTAGTATATAAAATCCTTAAAATAGTCGTTTTTATTTGTTACCAGTGAACCAGGTTCTTCAATTGAGTTTGCGTCGCCATGAATCATGATTATCGCACATCAAACGCAGCCCTATTGCCTAATTCCATATTGGAAACTCAAACGACGTTATCAATCAATTCGCACATCAATGATAATCGCCGATTTCAGTTTTTCACGCCGTTGAAATCGAGGGAATTAATCAATCATCGAACACGTGCTTTCAGTCTTTCATGCCACACATCTACTATTTACGCTGGGCATTATCTGATATCACAAATTGGATTTGGTTCTAGGCTGTTTAGTAATGGGCCTATTATAAACAAAAAATAGTTAAAAATTGGAGGCCCTTCAATTTGGGTGGCCCTAGGCTTGTTCCTAGGGTCTTAAGCCCATTGGGTCGGCCCTGTTGTGAAGTCATGTGGATAATAACCAATTTATTTATTAAAAATAAACTAAAAAAGGTATTCAAATAAGCAAAATACCAAACTCTTGAGCACCATATTTATTGAAAAAACAATACACTTGGTTGCCACAAATGAACAAACAATCAAAGAAATGTCAATATAAATTTTAGTCAAACCTAATTGCTTAATGGTATGTTAATTATAAAGTTGTAGTATACAGTCTATCGTAAATGTATGTATGAACAAACATCATTTTATTTTTTTAGGAACCAATATATATCATTCAACCCGCAAAGCGGTTTCGAATGAATTGCCAGGTCCAAAATTTCCGGATTGTCTTGAGGTAATAGATAACAATTGATCAATTAAAGCAACCAATAATACAATTTAAGTGTGACCCCAGGCGGAGCATATGTTTAGTATACTTCAAATAATGGCTATAACCTTTCCTACAATGACTGGAACCACTCATTTTTTATCAAGGAACAACTTATGTCCGTCACCGCACCTCAATACGCACGGTAATCACTGTTTTAGTTCCATTATCACTAAAACTACATTGATCATTCCACCAAAACTCCATTTTGTTGCTAAAACAAAAATCATCCGGAACTGCCAATATTCGGATCAACTAGTTTAATTAGTTTTTTCTTTCATTTATATGTCTTTTTTCCAATATAGAACTTAGTGTGTTTCGGACTTAGGAGCAACATTTGTAAAATAATATCAAACACATTTTTCACTCGAGTTACAGGAGCATGGCGGTCGAGATCACTTTCTTCAAAATTCGGGTTTATCAAAATTTATAGTATTAGTAGAACATTTGTTGAAACTTGCAGCCTCCAATTTTCTACCATGAGGTAATGTACTAATGTTATTTGCTTATGTGACAATTATAATATTTTTTATGATAATTAACATATTAAAAAAAAGAATATGTATACGTGATTAAATTTTCTTTGTTACCTTGAAAGTCATCTTACTATAAGGGAAAAGATCAAATAGGATGTTTAGTTTGGGTAGGAAGTGTAGGAAGAAATGATAAGATGACACGTGGTAAATAACAAAAAAACATATAGAGAAGCATTTTAGTCAATCTCTTTTCATCTATTCTATCCTTCTCTGCATCTTCAAAACCTTCCATCTTCAACATTTCCTTCAATTTCTCTCTCTAGAATTACTACATCATAGCGTGATTTTCTTCATCAATGAATGGTCTAAACACTCAATCAACGTGTTCTTCAATTTCTTTGAAGAAACCCAGTTTATTTTTATGGAATTTCTCATTTTTTTTAATCTAACATAATGCGATAGAACATGAGAAATTGATTGAAGCAGGTACTTCTCTTCTCAAATTTCTCGAACATTTTTAAGCAAAGTGAAGATATCTGTGATTCTAACATTCTCTTGATGTATTCTTGCGTTTGGGCAACATTATTGGTTCCAATTTTATTAAGAAATCAGTGGTAAAAAGTTGCACACCAGGTGTTTGACAAAATGTCTCAAAGAAAATTGCAAAACAGTTTTCAAAAAGGAGGCTCCAGTAAATTTCCTGACTGACCCCTTAGAGGGGAGGTCCACTTTACGCCCGGCGGACATCCTTGTGTTTGGATGGGAAGGGGGGAAACACGCTTTTGTAGACCTAACTGGAGTCTCCCCCCTTGTCGGGCTCAAGGACAAGGGCTTTGTCGTAGGGCAAGCGGTGCTCAAGGCAGAGGCGAGAAAAGTGGCAAAACATGAGAAAGCCTGCCTGGAGAATCAACATGTGTTTGTCCCGTTTGCGTTTGATACCTTTGGTGGTCTCGCTCCTGACGCTGTGCGACTTTTGAATCGGGTTCAAAAAGTCGTTAATAGTAATTCTTCGTCGCTAAAGGTTTCAAACTTTGTATTTAGTAGAATTGGTTTTTCTATTCAAAAGGGGGTGGCGGCGCAACTTGTTGCCCGACTACCTGCCATTGCTTTGTAATTGCCCTTTTTCGTGTGGAATGAAACATAATCATTTGACTTTCATTTAGAATTATGTTTCACAAAAGAATGAAAAAACAACGTTTTTCCATTGCGTTTTACAAAAGAATGAAAAAAACACTTTTTTGTGTGTCTTTTGTCCATTGCGTTTCACAAAATAATGAAAAAACACAGTTTTTTGTCCATTGCGTTTTACAAAAGAATGAAAAACACATTTTTCTGTGCTTTTTGTCCATTACATTTTAGAATAAACACTTTCTTTTGTGTTTTTAGTCTATTGCGTTTTAGAAAAAAAAAACATTTTCTTTTGTGCTTCTGTGTATTGCATTTTAGGAAAAACACATTTTTATGTGTTTTTTTGGTCCAATGCGTTTTAGAAAAACACATTTTGAAATGTTTTTAGTCTATAGAATTTTAGATAAAATACATTTTTATTTGTTTTTAGTCCATTGCGTTTTGGAAAAAAACACTTTTTTTGTGTTTTTTTGTCTATTGCGTTTTAGGAAAAACACAATTTTATGTGTTTTTTTTGTCCAATGCTTTTTAGAAAAACACATTTCAAAGTGTTTTTAGTCTATTGCGTTTTAGGTAAAACACCTTTTTATGTGTTTTTAGTCCATTACGTTTTAGAAAAAAAACACTTTCTTTTGTGTTTTTATTGCGTTTTAGGAAAACACATTTTATGTGTTTTTTTGTCCATTGCGTTTTAGAAAAAAACACAGTTTGAAGTGTTTTTAGTTTATTACGTTTTAGGTAAAACACATTTTTATGTGTTTTTAGTCCATTGCGTTTTAGAAGGAATACTTTCTTTTGTGTTTTTAGTTCATTGCGTTTTAGAAAAAAAAAAAAACATTATTTTGTGTTTTTTTGTCCATTGCGTTTTACGCATTTGGGTTATCGAATTTTTTTTTTCAAAAGTATAACAATAGTGTGCTCGTTTTAAAGATAAAAAAACGCTTGTTTTTATGATGTAATTTTTATAAAAAAAATAATGTCGTATGAAAAAGTTGTTAATATTTTTTAAAAATGAGGGGGAATTAGAGGAGATAGAAACTATTGACTTGGATGAACTAGAATATCCTTAGGCTATAGGGTGTGGTTGGAGCCCCATGGGCTTTATCAAGTCCATCTAAGCTCCACGTCAGCGTCACCTAGGATCCAACTCAGCCATGGAGCCCCCTTTAAATTGCAGAGTGTGGATGGAGCCCCCAATTAAACAAAATTAAAAAAAAATTGATTGGTTTACAAGTTGTGGGCCCCACCTGATAAAGCCCTTCGAGCTCGTTACCACGGTGGCGGACGTTCAATGGCGCCCCGGCATAGCGCCAGGGGTGTGGACGATGGCGGGGGTGGGGCGCTATAGAGTGCCAGCTGGGTTGGGTGGCGCCCCCACACCCTCCAGCCTTAGAATAGCACATTTAATCTCACCAATTTAATTTTAACACTTGATTATTTAATAGATGGTCAAAATTACCTATCATTCATACATAAAACATACTTCCTATTATATCCTGACCCCTTACTATAATACTAAAACAACAATCACTACAATAATCAATAAAAGTCTATATGCCAAAATCGCGATCCGAAAATAATGTGTTTTTAATAAACTATAGAGTAGAATATTAACAAATCCCATCTTTTCATAAAAGGAATAATTAATATGTATATTCAACTACAATAATAAGTATTTTCATCAATATCATATCTCGCAGATATCTTTTAAATAGAATAGTAATCTAGAGACACAGTAAATAAGGAAAGATCATTAAGATTAATGAAGAAATTAAAGAAAAATAGTTTTTCCTCATAAATCAAAGGGGGGTGGAGTAAAGGATTACCACATGACATTGCTTAGATTTATACCATATGACATAAGATTGTTTTACTTTAATATAGTTAATAGATTCCACCTTTAATATTAAACTTTGTATGCTATTAAGACTTTTAAACACTACATACTTTATATGCTCTTTTACTTTTAAACACTAAATATTTTAGACTATGGGTTGTGGGGCTTTTGAGTGACAAGTGGCAGCTGGTGGGATCACATGGTATGGTGCGACCTGGCGGGGCTGTCGGCTGGGTGTGGATTGACGGGGCCAGCCATGTGTCATTTGTTTTTTTAAACTATTTAAAATTTCTTTTAATTAAAACATAGTACTAAATACAATTTAAAAAAAAATACATATCAAATTAAGAAAACCTACATAAAATAAAAAAAAAAGATACATAAAAAAAGACTAAATACTTCAGGATTGGCCCATATCACATTTCTCCAAGATTTCTTGTTTAATTTTCAACGTCAATTCCAATTCTGGGCCGCTAAGGTGACCGACAGGGATGGCGAGAAATTTCATATCTTCGCGTCTTTCTTTGTTATATGTTTTTTTATCGTACGCGGCTTAGATATTTTTCCTATCTGGATCCTTTGTTGTTGGATGAAATTGAATGTGTCGATTTTCGTTCCAATTTCTTCCAACTGGTCGGTGTACAACCCTTTACCCGAGACCGAGCTAGGGGCCGAACCCGAGGCCGGGGCCGAACCCGAGGCGGAGGCCGAACCCGATGCCGAACTCGATCTCCTTATTTGAACCCGCTTTTTTTACGTGTCCCGATCTGGTGGGCGAGGAGAATTATCAAAATCTTCCAAATTTAGATCAAGCTCTTGATCACGAGCATCAGACTGAGCTTAGGACGAGGGTGTTCGTGCTCTTTTGGATGAAATTGATTCGCTAGCAGTAGGAACTCTCCCCATTTAGAAGCGTGCCTACATACATCCCAACAATGCATGTATTTGAACTCGTGCTTCTTGTTGTCTCTGTATGCTAAAATGGCGTTCTTGATAAAGTCCGCCCCCGTTTCACCGTTCCTTGGCGAGTTCCTCGTCTTATGGAAAAATCCGTTAAACGCGGTGACTTGTGTATTTATGTCACCCTACTTAGACGAGAGGCTATCATTTTCACGATACATCTCCTCACTTTTCATTTGCGTATGAAAGGATCTCTTAATGCAATCCAAAAAATCTTTGTGGTGTCGTGAATTCCCTATTAAAAAAAAAAATTAGTCATTTAAATAAAATATATTAAAACTGAAAAATTAATATTGTTATGTAAAAAATACCTTGAATCGGATCTTGCGATTCGTCGATTTAACATTTTGCCAACGCGGTTTCTTCTTGAGGCGTCCACTTTATTTGTGTTCGTTGAGCGGCCGCTAGTGCTTTCTCCTCATCTGTTTTTTTGTGACTTCTTTTTTCGGCCGGTTTGGATGACGAACCACTAACGTCTTGCGGTTGTGCTTCGGGTACGGAATCGGGTTCGGAAAGGTTAACGACGGGAATAGATGATTCGTCGTATGGAAAGTTCGTGTAAACACGGTTTCCTATAAACGACGTGGTTCCCGCTAGGTCGGGAACCAGTGAGTAGATTAAAGGGCCGCGGTTTGTTGGTTGACGGTTTTGTGGCGGGCTAGGGTTCGGGGTTTCTTGGTATCCAAAGGGGTTGCTCGGGTAGTATCCACGGTTATAAGGATGCATTGTAGAGTATGTGGGTTAAATTTATAAAAATATAGAGATAGAAGAAGTAGAGATGTAGAGAAGTGGTAAAAAATTGTAAAAAAAGGGTAGTATTTATAGGGTATAAAAAAGATTTTTTTTAATAAACTGGCTGGGCAACGCCAAACCAACGCTGGCATGAAGTGGGTTAGCCAGCGTTGCCTGACTTCCCCTGCACCAACCAACACCCCCACTCCTCGCAATCTTATATGCTCTTTTATCGTGATAAATGATTCTAGCTTAATGTAACATTTTTTTTCTCAATCCATGGCGTTAGATGACAAGAAAATATTATTATTAGATCTTAAGTGACAACGTGTTTTAACCTGTGATGTATATCATCAAAACTAGTTAGCAAATGGACAATACCGTCTAGCATTTAGTTTGATGTCATTTTGTGTAAATTTATCTGATAATATCTTTGTAAAATATTGAAGGATGAGGCTCCCCGTTTTATTACTTTAAACTCGTCTTGTTTTATTTCCTTTTCCAATCTTCTTACTAACAGTGACATTTTAAGAACTAAGAAGAAACTACAGGAGTAGCGGGAACTACTTGAGCGTTTAGTATTCAAATTTAATTTTTGAGAATTGTATACGTTGGCATCATCCTAGGGGTGCAAACAAGCTGAGCCAGTCTCGAGCTACTGAGGACCAGATCGATATAAAGCACAAAATGAACCAAGCCAGCCTCATCAAGCCTAAGCCGGTCCCGAGCTTCAAATAAAGCTCGTTTAGTTATTAAGCTCTAGATAACTTTTAACTTAGCTCTATTTAGACTTCTATACATCAGTTAATATCCAACCGAGCACTAGCTGAGCTTTGGCTTGTTTAAGGTACTTATGACAAGCTTGAGCCGAGCTTTATCTTCAATAGTAATTTTATTGTAGCCTTAGATAAATTAATCAATTGTAATCGATCCTTAAAATAGGAGATTGTATATTTTATTATATTTATTACGGAATTGAGGAGAGGGATCTCAAGGATCCAGTTTTATCAATTATCATGGTATCATGCTAGGTTCTCCCTTCTAAACCTACTGTCGTAAACTCCTCCCTCCCTCCTAAACCTACTGCTGCCTCCGTTTCTTCCTCATCACATCGATCTTTCTTCTTGTTTTTTTTTTCTTTCACCTAATACCCTACCTCTATAATGGAATCTACAAAAATCCATCCTGCTTCCACTGTATCGAATCTTAAAAGTTTCATCCCCATAACTTTGGAGATGGAGACTGGGCAATATGCGTCATGGTCTGAACTCTTAAAGATTTAGTGCCGGGCGTTTCTTGTGATTGATCATCTCTCACCCAAACCACCTGCACGTGCTGCATCTAGTTCCAAAGACACAGACAAATACAAAGACAAGGTTACTACTCTAGTAGATGATCAATGGGATCAGCTATATGCTATTGTGCTACAAATCTACGCTACGATTTCTAATGATCTTTTACACACGATTCTCAAACCAAATACCACCGCTCACGATGCATGGACCACCCTTGAAGGAATCTTTCAAGACAGCAAGAGCTCCCATGCCATCCATCTTCTTCACAAATTCTTAAACACCCGTCTTGACGGGTTTCCGAACGTTTCCACTTACTGTCAACATTTGAAGATGCTAGCCTGTCACACCCCCAAAATCCACTAGCGGAGTATTACTGCAAGGCGTGTGACTGACCAGGATCGTACCACCAATCATACTGAACATTAAGTAAAGTAAAGTAAAACCATCGCAAATAAAACGTTTAGTGTTCACAAAACCAAAGTCCAAAACCAAGTTTAAGAGTTAGCGGAATCATAAAGTCTAAAACCCATTATTAATTTAAAAGCATAAAGTTTAATGTTAGGACCCAACAGTTGGTTCCTTGCCACAGCGTCCACTTCTCTTGCAAGCTCCATCCATATACCTAAAGACCTGCAAAGCATGCAGTAGGGTGTCAACAAAGAGTTGGCGAGTTCACAGTTGGTTGTTCGTTTTAATGTTGTTCCAAAAACCATAAGTTGTTAAGTTTCTTGTTCTTTATAAAAACATGCCATGGGGAGCTACCCCACTGTTTTAAACCACTAGACCCGTTACCGTACCAACTACTGACTGTAGTTATGTTTAGTGCCCCGTGTCAATGTCTATCGTCATTGACTAAGTGCACAATTATATTAGTCCACACCCATCCTCTACGGCACGGTGTGAGGCTTGTCAAACCTAATAACGCTATTTAATAACCCGTTCGCCATTGGCCCGGCCAAAAATGGAGGACTTAAGATAGAGTTGTTGTCTAGTAAGCTTAAGACATGAATTATAATGGTTGTCACCCTTCCTAAGGAGGGTGGAGGTACGTATTCTACCAAAGGAGAATACACAGGTTGTATCCCACCTAAGGGGGATAGTTGTTGTTTAACCCATTCCCAAACCACCGGGAATCCCATGCTTTGACGAAAAGTGTGAACTCACCTTTGATTGCTCGGTTGGTATCTTAAAATGGTTAACAGTCAACGTTGGTCAATCATGTCCTAATACGATTACCATTTAGTTCATTAGTGTGTTCAAATAAGGCACAAAGCTCCTACACGCATCTAACACATAACATGCACGCACTTTGACGGTTTACGCACATATTCATATACTCATGAACAAGCACACAATACTTCAAATAACACTTTCGTGGACATTAAACAAGTTGGATCATTATCAGATTGCATAATCGACATCTAGACACGCAAATCACAACTTATAATGTTTCAGTTCTAACATCCAGAACTGGGCTGTTTTCATGTATTTTTATAAAATAGTTATCTTGTTCCAAAAATTCTAAATAATTTATAGAATGTTCTAAACATCCACGTCACCTTGTGTAAAAATCTCAAGGTCTAATTCATTACCGATTATTTAATAAAAATCATTTATTGGGCTGCAGTCAGATTCGTCACTTTCTGACTGTAGTCCACGGAAAAATTCATTTAAAATTCATCCTCAGCCCGATTGGTGAAGTTCCAGATGGAGATTTACGAAGACACCCATGCTCAGCTACTGTATGAATTTCATGACCTAACTCTATCCAGATTACAAGTTATGATGAAAAACATATCAAGAATTTTCTGCAGGAAAAACGCAGCTTTTACTACTGTGAAAACGACTCTTTAAAAATAGTAAACGACCTCAGAAAAATGTGATTCCAGCGTCATTTGAAGCGTTTTTCGAAAACGTATTATTTAGACTTCAGAAAATCAATTTTCAATTTATAACGATCCATTTACAGCTAACTGGAGTTGGCTGTTTTCGCTAATCAACATTCTGTTTTTCATTTAAACGATACCAAAACGCATGTAAATGATCCCGACACTTCCTAATAACAACTAACGGCAGATTAACCATCAATTATCACCTAACCACAGCAATAATCACATAACCATAGATATAAAACATCATGATTTTCGCAAAAACGCAGCCAACGATCATGTATGCATACGTATCATCAATTAATTCAAACAATCGCATAATCACCCGAAACTAATCATGCAACAACAAAAACCTATCATAACAACTCAAGATCACAACCATCTCTAAACAAAAACACACCATGAACCGCAATCTAATCAAGAACCCTAACCTTGGAGCGAAGATAAAGGCGAATCGATGAAGAGAAGGCGAACAAGAAGCTGAATCTGCGCACCGAAAGGGGGGGGGGGGGGGTCTCCTGCCGTCGCAAAAGGGGAAGGGGGGGTAGGGTTTTGTGTTATTTTTTTGTGTCAAGTATTGTACGTATAATTGAAACATGGAGGGGTTTGGGCTTAATGGGCTGCAAAGAACAAGAAGGTGCGGTTTGGGCTTATTGTTTCGCATAGGGGACATGGGGCGGGGTTGGGCCGATTTGTGGTGCAAGGGGGGATGGGGTGGGTTAGGGTTGGGTTTTATAAAGTAGCGGTTTCACGTATTTCACAAAATAACTAATTAAGATGTCTCGTGTCGCAAATTAACACACTACAATGTTTCGTTGCACAAAATAACGTTTTCCAATATTTCAGTTTCGGGTTTTGGTTTCACATAATTCACATTACACATTACCAAGCACACAATCGTTCAAATAAAATCAACCACCATAATCAACCACCATAATCAATTCATTTAACGTACATGTAATTACACAGTAAAACGAAACGTTCAGGGATTTATACGAGTTGTCACATCATCCCCAAGTTGAAAGAAATTTCGTCTCGAAATTTAGCACATTGTCACTGGAGAAGCTAGTTGTGTTGTGCGTTTTCCTGGGGTATCACATCATCCCCCCGTTTGTTTGGAATTTCGTCCTGAAATTTCGAAGTAGCTTCAGTACTGGACTCACTTTTCTTAAACAACTGGGGGTACTTACGTTTGATCTGGTCCTCTCGTTCCCAAGTGAACTCTGGGCCACGACGGGAGTTCCAACGAACTCAAACAATAGGTATCTTGGTTCGTTTAAGAGTCTTGATTTCCCGATCCGTAATTTCCACCGGTTCCTCGACGAAGCGCAACTGGTCGTCAATAGTAAGTTCCTTGAAAGAAACAATGAGGGTCTCATCTGATAGGCACTTTTTCAGATTCAACACGTGAAAGACGTTGTGAACACCACTGAGTTCTTCGGGCAAAATCAGTCTGTACGCCACCTTGCCGATTTTCTCAGTGATTTCAAAGGGTCCTACATAACGCGGATTAAGCTTGCCCCGTTTGTCAAAACAAACCACACTTTTCCATGGTGAGACTTTAAGTAGCACACAATCCCCAACCTGAAACTCGAGAGGTTTCCTACGCTTATCAGCGTAGCTTTTCTGACGGTCACGAGCTGCCGCCATTCTTTGTCTGATTTGGGCAATCTTTTCCATTGTGTCGATAACGAGTTCTGTGCCAGTGATTTGGCTGTCGCCAACCTCTGCCCAGCAGAGAGGTGATCGACATTTCTGCCCGTACAAAGCCTCGAATGGGGCAGCCTTGATGCTGGTGTGGTAACTATTGTTATACGGAAACTCCACCAAGGGTAGATGTCTTTCCCAGCCGTTCCCAAAGTCGATAACACACGCTCGAAGCATGTCTTCAAGAGTCTGGATGGTGCGTTCAGTCTGCCCATCCGTCTGAGGGTGATAAGCTGTGCTCATGTCTAGACTCGAGCCAAAGGATTTGTGCATCGCCTGCCACAAATCAGATGCAAAGCGTGGGTCACGATCAGAGATGATAGAAGTTGGCACTCCGTGCCTAGCGACTACTTCCTTCAAATAGATAACTGTAAGTGTAGAAAACTTGTAGGTTTCCTTGATTGCCAGAAAGTGTGAAGACTTGGTCAGTCGATCCACGATCACCCAGATGATGTCATTTCCTCGCTGAGATCTAGGTAAGCCAGTGACAAAATCCATGGAAATTTGCTCCCATTTCCATGTTGGGATCCCTGGTTGTTGAAGTAGTCCCGATGGCTTTTGGTACTCAACCTTAACCCTAGCACAGGTCAAGCATTTACTAACATAGGTTGCTATGTTAGCTTTCATGTGGGGGCCACCAGTACAAAGTTTTGAGGTCTTGGTACATCTTGTCAGAACCAGGATGCACCGAGTAACGAGACTTGTGTGCTTCATCCATCACAAGCTCTCGTAGGTTTCCATAGGATGGAACTCAGATACGTTCCATGAAATAGTAAGTGCCGTCATCCTTGCGTTCGAGTTTCTTTTCCATACCCCGCAGGGACTCAGCTTTGAGGTTCTCTTCCTTTAGTGCTTCAACCTGAGCATCGCGGATTTGGGTTGGAAGACTAGAGTGGATAGTAAGCTGTAACGCACGTACACGCTTAGGTTTGGTTTCCTTCTGACTGAGGGCATCGGCCACAACGTTGGCCTTGCCTGGATGATACTTGATTGCGCACTCATAGTCGTTGAGGAATTCAACCCATCGACGCTGTCGCATGTTCAACTCCTTCTGATCCAAGATATGCTGGAGACTCTTGTGATCGGTGTAGATGGTGCACCTGGTACCGTACAAGTAATGTCTCCATATCTTGAGTGCAAACACTACTGCTCCCTGCTTCAAATCGTGGGTAGTGTAGTTCTGTTCGTAAACCTTGAGCTGGTGTGATACGTCAACGATGGCTTTCTCACGTTGCATCAACACACAACCAAGTCCTTGGATAGACGCGTTAATGCGTGCAAAATGCAACATATAAATTACATCAAATGAGGCATAAAACTAACCCTTTTTTAGTACTAATGTTGGAAAAAGTTTGCTTTTGTCTTCTTTTTGTATTTTCAGGACCAAATGAGCTTAAACGAACAAAAGGAACAAATATGCATCAAAAACTAACATAAATACAAAGAAAATGAATAAACATGGCATCCCCGACTCTCGATAGCATCTCCAAGAGCAAAAACAAGAAACAGAGGGCTGCCAAGGCCCGTGCCCACTGGACATGGGGGCGTGGTCAGATATCTGTAGAAATGGACAAAGCTATGGAAGCTTCTACGCTCACCACGGGGGCGTGCCCAGCTCAGCACGGGACGTGGTCAACTCTAAGATTTGCAGAATCTTGCAAATCTTGATAGTACAGATACGCTTCTGCACACGGGGCCGTGCCCAGCGAACATAGGGCCGTGTGGAGCCCAATGCAGATAAATGTAATTAATGAAGGAAGAGAAATGGGATGGCCATAGGGGCATGTCCGCTGGACACGGGACCGTGGCCGGGCTTCTGTTCAGGCTATAAATAGGGGTGCTTGGTTCTTTTCAAAGGCATCCCTTGGCAAACCACCTCTCTCCCACTTTGCCACCACTCCACCACCACTACAACACCCACATCCATCACCATCATCCATCTCCTCCTTAGAGTGTGTGTAGTAGTCTCGGGATCCAAGATTGATAGTAAGAGTTCTTGTCAATCAAAGGCCATGTTTGGCTAAGTCTCTTACATCACTTGGTGAAGACAAGCATTTAATGTATTACTTTTGATTTTTAATCTTTTTGCACTTTTTATTTGATTTTGTATTAATGACTTTAATAACTAGTTTCTTATGTTGAAGGTGAAACTTCTTTATCATTTGTCTGTGGTGTCTTGGCATTACTTTACTGTCTATATAAAGTAAAAGATTTTCACCATTCATATCTCTACGGTCTATATAAAGATATGTTGGCTACCTGGTCGGGGGTTAAGGGAATGGTTTAGTAACGTTCATGCCTTTTTCAGTGTATAGATCCTGCAAGTACCTGGGTCAAGCTTACTAGGACCTCTTTCAATATCCACTGGTATTGGATGGTGTCACACCCCGATTTCCACGTGTCACCAGTGGGCCCGGTGGGGGATTATCGTGACGTGGTTGGCAACATAATAGTCAAACAACACAATATTTAATATGCACAGCGGAAGCAATTTGAAAGATATAATACAACCGAATTTAATATTGTAATATCAAATGTCACAATATTCGGAAGTTTATCCACAGAAGGATCGAAAATAAAATGGAAACAATAGTTCAACAGACTTCAGGCATCTTAAGCTTGCGAGACTCTTTATTGATGCTAAGGAGACAATCCAGCCAATTACGTTTAGTACCTGCATTTAATCTTTTTGAGAAAATACGTCAGTTTACACTGGTAAATACAATCAACTGACTCATTTTGGAAAATGATTTAAAATTGGTTTGGATGCACATGGCATAAACATTTTTATAACTTGGGAGAATTATTTAATATTATAATCTTGTGAACGAATTACATGTTACTTGTGCGTTCAGTAGCCCGGATCTTGTCCGGGTTAAAGATCAATAGACACACCACATTATTCTTTTGTGCACTGACGGGTGTACGCCTACACCCCGCGCTTAAGTCGTGGCCATTTCGTAAAATGATGCCAGGGATATCCGGGACATGGTCATTAACCCCCCAAAGGCTTTAAGTAAACAAGACTGTTTAAACGAGCCGATCAAATTATTCAATTAACCACCCAACGATGGAAGATTTGATGCTCGATCAAGCGGTATTCTATATACCGTAACCCAAGCCCGTATAGGGAAAATAAGTTAAAAGTATTTACCTGAGCAAAGTATAATTCACAATAAGCAAAATGCAAGTAGCTTTTACTGGTCCTCCTAATCTGGAATGAAGGTTTTATAATAACCTATTAGAATCCTAACGGGTCTTTAATTAAGCTTAGGCTTAGACCGGTTAGTTTCAAAGATACGGTTCGTACGCACGATTAAGCGAAGACCGGATAGAATGTGATTTAGACCCGACAAGTTCAGAGACTTGCTTAATATGGGTATTTCATACACATTCTGGATTTTAAGATAAAACCGTTAAGGTTTGACCCGTTTCGGCTAATTTATGTAAACTTGTTACATAAACCGAACCGAACGCGTAATAAGCGTGACGGGTATCCATGAGAGCCATATACAGGTTTCCTAAGTTAATTATGCCTCAAATATGTTGTGACATCAGTAAGGTGTCTTTCATTATGCCCGAAACGTATTTACACACAAACTAGGCCCCGTAGGGGTAGTTTGGTCATTTAAAAGGTTATAAAAGAGTTTAAGTATTTACCTGAGTTACAGGTCTGATATAATCAGCAAAAATACTTATTTTACTAAGTTATATCAGTAGGATAAAGTATATATGTGAAATTTATCAATTATAACCAAACTATGCACCGTAGGGGCATTTTGGTAATTTCACATAAGCCGAAAAGCTCAAAACTGAAGTCTGAGTTAATCAACTTTTGCTTACTATTAAAATATCATAATTTATCTCAAATATCAGTAGGTATCAACCTTAGTATGTTTAAAATAGTTCTAGTACATACTATGCGCTAAAAACGCTTAATTAGGCGATTAGAAGCCGTTTCCGGGTTCTATATAGAAATCTGATATTTTTATCTTTCCAGGAGGTTTAAAATAATTTATTTATCATATCTAATCAGTAGCAAAAGGTTTGGAGTCGTTTAGATATGTAAAACTCATTTTATGGCCCGTAAGGGCAAAACCGACATTTACCGGATTAAGCCTACGACTATGAGTTATGCTCAGCCTAAAATTAATTAAAAATATTTAAAAGTTCCAAAATAATATATTACATCAGTGGGTAAAGATTTTGATATCAAAAAGTAGGCTTAACTAGGCTATACGTTAATTACGCCATTTTATTAACATAAAGCTTTCAATTTGCGCTAATGAGCATAACTCTCAATCTACACTTCAAACTGATGTCAAACTTTGCATACAAGTTTATATATCAGTAATTAAAGTTTCTACTCTTTTACATTTCCAAAAATCACGTTTTAAGGTAATAAGGGCATAATGGTCAACATATGAGCAATTAACGGAATCATGCGTATTAATTGGATAACTAATGATCCGAGGTGTATAATCACAAAGGGTTATAATAGCATGTAACCTGGTCCAAATGAAGCTCTAAGGTATTTCTAAAGCATACAATAACGGGTCAGAACTGAAAGTCAAAGTATAAGTCAAACTAAGCGACTTTCGGTTCCGAACCGGGTCTAAATAGGAAATTGTCGGGTTGAACATGTTTAGACATGTTCTTACACTCATTACCAAGTTATATTAATGATCAAATAGGTTATATGTGTTCTACATTGCTAATCATGCATAAATTGTAATTTAAACATTCTGTTGACTTTTTATTAACACGTTTGACCCGACATTAGACATAGTTAGAGTGGGAATCAGGGGGAACCCTTTTGAGGGTTTATTACCCACATAATTACCAACTTATAACTACTTTTGATTCGACTAATCACTGGGCCATTAGTGATTAATCTTAAAGTCAACCGTTAATTACGACGGTTTGACTTTTAAGCTAAAACTAAGCTAAAACTAACCTAAAACTTAATTAAGAAAGGTTAGGCATACTTACTGAAGTCCTATGCTTGATTAGTGACCACTTGAGTCTGCTCTTAAGCTCCAGAAATCGATCAGAATGATGAAGGAAGGTGTGAGCTCAAAGTTGAAATCTTGTGGCCTTTTATAGTGGATTAATCACCACAAAATGTTGACAAGTAGGTCTACCACTGACCACAAACCATCAACATGTGTCCCTAAGTGCCTAGGACTGTTTAGGGGTCGCCCATGTTGCAATAATATCGATTAAGGGTTGGTTCTGCGCGTTTACAGGAGGCTGTTTGCAATTTATGTATCTGGGTGGTTAACGCGGCCCGCGTAAGATACATCAACATCTTACGCGGCCCGCCTGGACCCTCTGCTCAGACAAAAACGTTTTCATGTTGTTGCATCACACCTCTTGGCCCTTCCGAAAGGTCAACTGACCTATTTCTTGCAATTTGAACCCTCTAATTTGACATATAAGGGCTTCAAGGTTTGTACCCACTTTACCAAGTCCATGGACACTTCTGGTTAACCCGAAAAGTCATAACATTCAACGTTAACGCTTTAACCCCTCGCACACGAATTTGATCATAACTTTCTCATACGATAACGAAACTTTATGAAATTTATATTGTGTATTCTAGTGAGCTTAATTAACAGTTACAAAGCTTCGGGTTTGTCAAAAGGTCACTCAGAGGTATAACTTAAACATGTTGACACATTTAACCCCTGTAGTTTGTAATCTCTCACTTTCTTTCATATTTAGCTTCGTATGATCCATGATTTATTCGTTTGATGCTATAAACATCATGTAGGGTTAATGTACAATACATTTATTCACTGTTGACATTTAGAACTCGTATATTTACATACTTTTCATGATTGTCAACTTTAGTCCTTTCAGAACATTCTTTCATACGTTCAAACATATTACACGTGTCTACACATTATAGGACGTGAATTTTCGAGGTGTTACATCCTCACCCCCTTAAAATAAATCTCGACCCGAGATTTACTGAAATAAATAAGGGTATTTTTCTTTCATCGTGGATTCAACCTCCCACGTATATTCGGGACCTCTACGGGCATCCCATTTGACCTTCACAATAGGTACATGCTTCCTTTGAAGCTTTTTAACCTGTCGATCTTCAATCAACAATGGTTTTTCTACAAATTTCAAGCTCTCATCTATATGCACATCTGTATGTGGTATAACCAGTGATTCGTCAGCGAAACACTTCTTCAGATTGCAGATGTGGAATACATTATGAATACCACTGAGCTCTTCAGGTAAATTTAGCTTATAGGCAACTGACCCGACACGTTCGATAACCTCGAAAGGTCCTATGTATCTCGGGCTTAGCTTGCCTTTCTTACCAAATCGCATCACTCCCTTCCAGGGTGATACTTTAAGTAGGACTTTGTCACCTACTTCGAAGTTCATAGCTTTACGCTTTGGATCTGCGTAACTCTTCTGCCTATCTCGGGCAGCCTTGAGATGGTCACGAATCTGGACAACCTTGTCCGTCATTTCAAAGACTATCTCTGGTCCTGATAATTGGACATCTCCAACTTCTGCCCAACAAATGGGCGATCTACACTTTCTACCGTATAATGCCTCAAAAGGCGCAGCCTTAATGCTGCTATGGTAGCTATTGTTGTAGGAGAATTCGACTAAGGGTAGGTGCTTATCCCAACTACCACCCAAGTCAATCGCACATGCACGTAGCATGTCTTCCAACGTTTGAATGGTACGCTCACTCTGTCCGTCAGTCTGAGGGTGGTAAGCCGTACTGAAATTCAAACGGGTGCCCAAAGATTGCTGGAAACTCTTCCAAAAATGTGACGTGTATCTAGTATCTCTGTCAGAGATAATAGACACAGGTATGCCATGTAAGGCTACAATCTTATCAACGTACAACTGGGCTAACATGTCGGAGCTATAAGTCTCCTTGATGGGTAAGAAATGTGCTGACTTAGTCAGTCTATCAACTATAACCCATATTGTATCATTTCCCTTCCTTGTCTTAGGTAACTTGGTGATAAAATCCATAGTTACCATTTCCCACTTCCACGTAGGAAGTTCAGGCTGTTGTAGCAAACCTGACGGTTTCTGATGCTCGGCTTTGACTTGCGCACATGTCAAGCATTTAGCTACATAGGTGGCTACAGACTTTTTCAAGCCTATCCACCAATAATTTGCCCTTAGATCCTGGTACATCTTATCAGCTCCAGGATGAACGGAGTATTTGGAACTATGGGCTTCCTGGAGGATGACATCTCGAACTCCTCCATAAATTGGAACCCATATTCGTCCATTTAATCTTAGAATTCCGTCCTTGCTAAGAGTTAACTGCTCCTCAGTTACCCCTAGCTTTTCGTTAGGATAGTTAGCTTTCATCACAGCTTCTCTCTGTGCAGCTAACAACCTTTCAACCAAATTATTCTTTACTTCAATGCTCTTGGCATTGATTCGGATGGGTTTCACCCTTTCCTTTCGACTCAAGGCATCGGCGACTACATTCGCCTTGCCGGGATGATATCTGATTTCACAATCATAATCATTTAAAGTTTCCATCCAACGGCGTTGCCTCATGTTTAAATCCTTCTGATTAAACAGATGCTGGAGGCTCTTGTGATCAGAATAGATCACACACTTGATTCCATAAAGATAATGCCTCCAAAGCTTCAGTGCAAATACAACAGCACCCAACTCCAAGTCATGGGTGGTGTAATTCTTTTCATGCACCTTTAATTGTCATGATGCATAGGCAATAACCTTGCCTTTCTGCATAAGCACACACCCCATGCAGGTGTGTGAAGCATCGCAGTAAACTACGAATTCTTCAGTACCTTCAGGTAATGTCAGCACAGGAGCGTTGCTCAACTTCTGTTTTAGGATATCAAAGGACTCTTGCTTCTTAGGGCCCCAAACAAATTTAACCTTCTTCTTAGTTAAGGAGGTTAGGGGTGCAGCAATCCTTGAAAAATTTTCAATGAAACGCCTGTAATATCCTGCCAATCCCAGGAAGCTACGAATCTCTGTAGGCGTCTTTGGCTCTTGCCAGTTCATAATAGCTTCGACCTTAGTGGGATCCACTTGGATACCACGCTCACTTACTACATGTCCAAGGAATTGGACCTCTCGAAGCCAAAACTCACACTTGGAAAATTTGGCGTAGAGTTTCTCGTGATGTAGAAGCTTGAGAATACAGCGAAGGTGTTTCTCGTGGTCAGCTTGATTCTTAGAGTAAATGAAAATGTCGTCGATGAAAACGATGACGAATTTATCTAAGTGCGGCTTGCAAACACGATTCATGAGATCCATGAACGCGGCCGGTGCATTAGTGAGCCCAAAAGGCATCACTAGGAACTCGTAATGACCATAATGAGTCCTAAATGCAGTTTTGTGCACGTCTTCATCTCTAACCTTCAATTGATGGTAGCCTGACCTCAAGTCAATCTTCGAGAAATAGCTTGCCCCTTGCAACTGATCGAACAAATCGTCGATCCTGGGCAAAGGATATCTATTCTTTATCGTGACCTTATTAAGCTCTCGATAGTCGATGCACAGACGCATCGATCCATCCTTCTTCTTGACAAACAGGACTGGCGCTCCCCAAGGAGACGAACTAGGTTTAATGAAACCTTTGGCTAGCAATTCGTCTAGCTGTGTCCTCAATTCTTTCATCTCTGTGGGCGCCAATCTATAAGGTGCTCTAGCAACTGGTGCTGCTCCGGGGATGATGTCAATTCTGAACTCCACTTGTCTATCTGGTGGTAAACCAGGTAGTTCTTCAGGAAACACTTCGGGATACTCAGAAATGACGGGAATGTCTTCTATTTTTGGTTTCGGCTCATCAATGGCAACTTGTGCCATGTAAATGACACAACCCTTCTTCAAGCACTTCGAGGCCTTGAGCATAGTCACCTGCTCAGGCAATCCATACCGGGTATCTCCCTGAATGGTGATTGATTCGCCGGATGGAGTCTTGATCATCACTTGTTTTCTATCGCAGACAATCTGGGCCTGGTTATGAGATAACCAGACGATGCCTAAAACGATGTCAAAACCCGCTAACTTCAAAGGAAGTAGGGACAGAGGAAATGAATGGTCCCTAATGGATATGAAACATCCATCTAAAATGGTTGAGGAGGTTTCTATGGTACCATCAGCCAACTCCACCTCATACTTTACGCTTAAGTTCTTAACAGGTAAATTTAGCAATTTGCAAAATTTATTATCTACGAAAGACTTATCAGCGCCTGAATCAAAAAGCACTCTTGCATAGATATCATTTACGAGAAATGTACCTGTTATAACATTGTCATCCTGGACTGCTTCCTTTGCGTCCATTCTGAAGACTCTCGCATTGGTCTTCATGGCCTCTTCAGGCTTCTTGGCGTATTTAGGGCAGTTGGTCTTAATGTGCCCCTTTTCATTACAACGGTAGCACGTTGCATCTTTCAACTTCTTGCAATCCAAGGTCTTGTGATCCGTGGACTTGCATATTCCACAAGCATAGGTTTTCGACTGAGTCTGTGAGTTTGACTCGAGTCTGCACTTTCCATAGTACTGTTTCTTGCAAATCTTGCATTTGGGCTTCTCACCAGACTGATGCCCATCTTTCCTTGACTCAGACCCCTTCTTGTTGTCACCGTTTCCACGGTGTTTCTTGTTCGACCTCCGTGAGTTATCATCCTCACGTTTTCTCTTCTCAGCCTCTTTGTTCCTCAGCGATCTTTGTCTGACCGCATCTAAAGTGAGGGACAGAGATATGTCAGCTACAGATCTAAAGGTAGCTGGCCGAGAGGCCTTTACGCTTGCCTTTATCTCGGGGGCTAAACCACCGATAAAACGAGCGATTCTTTTTGGTTCCGGGGTCACCAGATAAGGAACCAACCGGGACATCGTGTTGAAGCTCGTTAGGTAAGCTTTACAGTCAAGGTTTGTCATCACCAACGATAGAAAATCAGATTCTATCTTCTCCACCTCATGTTGAGGGCAGTAATTTTCCCTGATAAGGGCAAGAAATTGATCCCCAGACATATTGTACAATGGGATTTTCCCGGTGGCTTGGATCAGAGATCTCCACCAGGCTAAAGCTTCCCCCTTGAATGATTGCGATACAAACTTGACTATATCCTTCTCAGCGCACCCGCTGATATCCACAACCATGTCCATCTCGTCTAGCCATGTCATGCAGTCAATGGCTCCCTTTTCCCCATTAAAATCCCGGGGTTTGCACGAGACAAAGTATTTATAGGAGCAACCCTTAGTACGGGGTTCTTGCTTTTGTACATTCTGCTGAGACGGAGCACTGTTGTGGTTTGAGGAGAGTCTATCATCATCCTTCTTGGGTTCCTCCTTCTTGGGAGGTGGCTTTGAATGCGGTTTAGATACGGTCCTACTTCGAGTCCCACTATAATCTTCGTATTGCCGCTCTAAAGCCTGTGTAACAGCGCCGTCTACTATCGCTTTCAATTCAGCACCCGTTAAAGTAATTCGGGCGTTATCATTGTTCTCCACTGGATGCCTATTTATCTCGTCTGAGTTAGCCATTTTAATTGAACTGTTACAGAAAACAAGGACAATAGTTTATTTGGGAGTTTATTATGGAATTGCCCCTTAGGGTAATTCATTAACCATGGTAACAGAGACCATATTTGGTTAATTTATTAATCAAATTTACTTAGGATTTTAATATAACTTATCCTAATTATAAAATAATAATAGTTTTATTAATAGCACAAAAGGCCTAGTCACATAGACAATTATAAGCCGTGATTTCAGAGAATCAAGGCATGAAGGTTTGAATCATAGTTCATTACCTTTTTCTGACAGGGAGTCATAGCTACCACTGTCTTTTGGCTCATATAGAAATGAGCATGGCCCGTAGGCACCATATTACCACGTATGGTCAAATATGATCATTTTAATTGATGATTTAACCCATGATTCATAGATCATATAGTTGGGTTTTGGGATCTTTGAAAAGATCCTTATATAATAATAACATGTGTGATTTTAAATGAATCACATCTGCCAGGAGTGTTAACATATTTTCAGATGTTAACTGGGATTTGAATCTTTTTAACAGGTCTTACCATCTTGGCCCGGTCTTTTAATTGACCCGAAGGCTAGGTTTCACTCTTAAGATTCTTAGTTAATGATTTGAATCTTTTTAACAGGTCTTACCATCTTGGCCCGGTCTTTTAATTGACCCGAAGGCTAGGTTTCACTCTTAAGATTCTTAGTTAATATTTAAGTAGGCAGATAAATTTTTAAAAGGAATGATTTTGATTTATCTATTTCATATATAATTTATTTATGCACAAAAATGGCAAAAATGAAATTTATAAATTTAAACATTCCATTAATTATAAATAGGTTACACGTTGCCCTAAACGGGTCTTTAAACAAACAAGTTACCCACGCAGGGGTTAAACAATAAGCATACCCACGTAGGGGTCAAAGCAAACAACATACCCACGCAGGGGTCAAACTTAGAATAATAGTCCACGCAGGGACTTAAACATACAATATACCCTCGTAGGGGTCAAAACAAACAAACATACATACCCACATAGGGCCTAATACAACAAGACATGCCCACGCAGGGGCTTATTGATACAAGGAAAATTATAACAACAGTGGAAGGATTTAGTGGTCCTTCTTGCTCTTCCCTTTGATCAAGCTTGTCAATCCTTGGAAGAAAGTCTGTCGCTCCCTTCGTTCCCTGTGAAATTCTCGTTCTACATGGTCCAACCTTTGCAGAATTTCTTCACGCTCAGGTGGGGAGAACCTTGGTGGTTGCGATTGTTTCCTGATAATGGGTCTTGGAGGTATTTGGTACCCATGTGTTGGGTACCCTACTCCCCATGGATCTCCATACGGTCCTTGGGTGTTATAGTTAGCCGCTACCATGTACGGGTCGGCTTCGGCGTAGTTGTAGTTGGTGTGCACCGGCTGTTCAAACGGGTTGTACGCCATAGAACCCGTGTATGCTGGAATCGGGTTATCAAAACCCATCGGAGGTGGTTGCGGTGCAACTGGGTGTGAAGGTCCACCCATTTGTGGATCCTCCTGTAGTGGCGGGTAGTGACTGCCACTCGATTGTCGAGGAGAGCTAAAATGAAAGTCTCCTCCCCGTGTAGACATACGCGGTCCAGATCTCCTACGCCTCGGCGGTTGCGGAGGTGCCGGTTGAACTGGTGGCGGTGGAGGTGGTGGCGTGACTGCCACAAACCGTGAATCCACAGAGGGATCCTGTTGCTGCTGCTGCTGATGAGGCGACGAATGATGCGAGGGTGATGAATGGTGAGGAGGTGTATAGTACCATTCGTGCCTGGTAAACATAGCTTGAAAGCTGTCTGGACCACCATAGGGTGATCCGTGGAAAGAAGATCCGTCAGAGATCTCTTTCGGGTGGTTTGGTGTACCACTTGCAGGCTCGACGGGATCCATGTCCTCGTCCATATCCTCCGCGTTGTCTCCCGAGAAGTGGTCCTCCGGTCCCAATGGGTTAAAACCCACTGGTTCTTGTATATAATTGGCCGGGTTAAACCGGCCCCTGAAGATAGGTGTGGGGTCCCCAAAAGAGTTGTGCGATAACGATCGCTGTAGTGGTATGTAGGACGGTTGAGGGTTGTTGGGCTCATACTCCGGCTATGGCCCGTAAGGGTTATGGACGGGAGGTGTTGAACTGTGTGAGACCGACCGTCTAGCCGGCTCAAAGAGGTTCCTCCGGTTCTACCAGGGATCGTCGCTCTTCGTGGTAGATGGAGCTCGCATATGTGAAGGTCCAGCTTCATTATCATTGGGGGCGGTGACTGGCCCCTTGCCTCTTCCTCTTCTTCTAAAGAATCTTGGCGGCATTTTTAGTCCTGTCAATACAACATAAGATAACAAAAAGAATAATATATGTAAAATAAAGGACTACACAAACAAAGTGGAATTTGTCCTATGTTATATGTCTAGACTCGAAAGTTTAGAAATGTTCAATTGTGTCATTGAGATTAAACACAAAAGGCTAGTGTTTAATTCACTCAATGTTGGCTCTGATACCAACCTGTCACACCCCGATTTCCACGTGTCACCGGTGGGCCCGGTGGGGGATTATCGTGACGTGGTTGGCAACATAATAGTCAAACAACACAATATTTAATATGCACAGCGGAAGCAATTTGAAAGATATAATACAACCGAATTTAATATTGTAATATCAAATGTCACAATATTCGGAAGTTTATCCACAGAAGGATCGAAAATAAAATGGAAACAATAGTTCAACAGACTTCAGGCATCTTAAGCTTGCGAGACTCTTTATTGATGCTAAGGAGACAATCCTGCCAATTACGTTTAGTACCTGCATTTAATCTTTTTGGGAAAATACGTCAGTTTACACTGGTAAATACAATCAACTGACTCATTTTGGAAAATGATTTAAAATTGGTTTGGATGCACATGGCATAAACATTTTTATAACTTGGGAGAATTATTTAATATTATAATCTTGTGAACGAATTACATGTTACTTGTGCGTTCAGTAGCCCGGATCTTGTCCGGGTTAAAGATCAATAGACACACCACATTATTCTTTTGTGCACTGACGGGTGTACGCCTACACCCCGCGCTTAAGTCGTGGCCATTTCGTAAAATGATGCCAGGGATATCCAGGACATGGTCATTAACCCCCCAAAGGCTTTAAGTAAACAAGACTGTTTAAACGAGCCGATCAAATTATTCAATTAACCACCCAACGATGGAAGATTTGATGCTCGATCAAGCGGTATTCTATATACCGTAACCCAAGCCCGTATAGGGAAAATAAGTTAAAAGTATTTACCTGAGCAAAGTATAATTCACAATAAGCAAAATGCAAGTAGCTTTTACTGGTCCTCCTAATCTGGAACGAAGGTTTTATAATAACCTATTAGAATCCTAACGGGTCTTTAATTAAGCTTAGGCTTAGACCGGTTAGTTTCAAAGATACGGTTCGTACGCACGATTAAGCGAAGACCGGATAGAATGTGATTTAGACCCGACAAGTTCAGAGACTTGCTTAATATGGGTATTTCATACACATTCTGGATTTTAAGATAAAACCGTTAAGGTTTGACCCGTTTCGGCTAATTTATGTAAACTTGTTACATAAACCGAACCGAACGCGTAATAAGCGTGACGGGTATCCATGAGAGCCATATACAGGTTTCCTAAGTTAATTATGCCTCAAATATGTTGTGACATCAGTAAGGTGTCTTTCATTATGCCCGAAACGTATTTACACACAAACTAGGCCCCGTAGGGGTAGTTTGGTCATTTAAAAGGTTATAAAAGAGTTTAAGTATTTATGTTGGTGCACTGAATGTCTGCTGACTACGTCTTATCGAGTCTTTAGGTCTAGATGGTTAGAATTAGGGTTTACATGTAAAAGTGCTTGTTAGCTTGAAAGTGCTTGTTAGCTTGAAAGTGCTTGTTAGCTTGAAAGTACTTGTTAGCTTGAAAGTGCTTGTTAGCTTGAAACTGATGTGTCATTTCAAGCTACCAGGCTACAACTATAAATAGGGGTGGAGTGTGTCATTTGAAGCTAACAAAGGTCATTGTATGTGAGACAAGGTGCTGCCGAAATCTTGTTAGAACTCATTGTAAAGTCTCAGAAAAGTGTTAATAGAGAAGAAATTGAAAGGAATAAGCTGTTGTGACTTGGTTTACTTTGATTCCGCCTCTGTAAACTGAGATGAACTACTTTTACTGACGTTTAGGGTCACGCAAACGGTCCAACAAGTGGTATCAGAGCTCAGGACGAGGAGTTCATACCATAGCAGCTTGATTTTACCGGATTTTCTCATTTCTACTTACTTCTTCTCATTCTTTTTCTGATTCGGACATAATTCACGGATGAAATGGCCTGAAATTAACACATATCAAGCGAAATACATAGTTAACTAATCCTTGAAAGTTTCGGACTAAAACACAGCTTAAAACTGATCAAATTCGTCTGATAGCTTGAAATTTTTCGTGAAATGATGACATCATAGGCCTGATAGCTTGAGCCTGATAGCTTGAGATAGCCTGATAGCTTGAGCCTGATAGCTTGAACGAGCCTGATAGCTTGAACGAGCCTGATAGCTTGAACGAGCCTGATAGCTTGAACGAGCCTGATAGCTTGAACAAGCCTGATAGCTTGAACGAGTCTGATAGCTTGAACTAGCCTGATAGCTTGAACGAGCCTGATAGCTTGAACTTGCATTATCAGTTTCGCTTGAAAGTTGCTGATTCTACTTGAAGCTATTTCGCTTCAAGTGATCTTGTTTGAACTTGATATTTTTCAAATTCAAGAATATTTCTAAGTATTTGTTGAATATCTCAGGTAATTGAAGATGTCAAGCAGTAAGGTTGATCATGATAGTAACAGTGAAAAAGTCCTCGCTTCTAAAGTTTGTACATTTACGATCAGTGGGAGTAATTTTATGGAACAGCACTGGTATTTCTGTTATACATGTGATCTGACTGATTCAAAAGGTTGTTGTTCTGTTTGTGCAGATGTCTGTCATCGAGGACATCGTGTTGTCTACTCTCGATCAAGTAGGTTTTTTTGCGACTGTGGAGCAGGGAGTGTACAGAACAGCAGTTGCCAGTGTCTGAAGCCTAGGAAATTCACTGGAGATGATGGGGATCAGATGTCTTAAATTGCTACTGGTAATCAGTAGGCAGTAAATGATGATCAAGAAGCTAAAAACATGCCAATATTTGATCATGGCGATTCAGATTCTGAGGTGGAGCAGATTTCAAGTCAAACAAAATGTGAAGTTATGATAACTGAAGAAGCTGTGAAAGAAGATGTTACGGAAAAACAGCTGGTTCTTGAAGAAGTAACTTCCGAGAAAGAAGAATCCAAGAAGAATGGATCTTTAAGTTCTAAAATTGTGTGTTTGAAATGCGAAAAATCAGAAGCAGACAATGTGAAACTCTTAAAGGATGTGGAGAGTTTAACATTGAAAATCAAAAGCTTGAAGGATGAGAAAGAATCTGATAGTAAATAGATTCTTGAAATGAGAGAAAAGTGTGAGAAATTGATGTCAGAAAATGTCAAACTGTTGAGTAGTTTGGACAGTTTGACATTGGAAAACAAAGTTTTGAAAGAAAAAGAAAAAGAGTTTAAAAATGAAAAATTAAAAATTGAAAAAGTTTTTCAAAATCAAATCAAGATTTTAGAAGATGAGAGAGATATTTTTGGTAAAGATAATCTTGAAAAACAAATTGAAATCAATTCTCATCTTGCTAAAATCATTCAGCTTGAAAAAGAAGCTGAAAAAGCTCGGATTAAAATCAAAGAGCTTGAGAATAAATTGAAAGGTTTTGTGAATTCTACTTCACATGTTTGTCCAAAACCGATCAATTCTGTTCTAATAAGTGACAATGTCACAAATTTTGACAAAGTCAAAATTGAAGATTGTGATGAAATATCTGATGATCAAAAAGAAAAGAAAAGAAAAGAAAAATATTTTTAGATTTACAAGAAAAATTTAAAAATACTGTTTTGCAATCTACTGAAACAGGTGAATGTTCTAAGCAAAAACCTGTTAAGAAGAATGTAGAACAAAAACAAAAAGTTAAAAATTCAAAAAATTTTAAAAATGAAAATAAAAGCTCATCAGATAAATCATCCAATCATTATAAAAAATCACAAAAATTTGTAAATGAAAACTCACAAAGTGTTGGTAATAAGTGGTGCAGGTTTGACCACAGTGCTCAAAAGACAAATCCAGCATTGAAGAGGAGAAATGATTATCACCAAGCCAAACAATGTTATAATCTGAAGGTTTGGAATGACAGAAGTGGATGGTATGATAACAGAGTGTGCTACACTTGTGGTGTTAGAGGACACATTGCTGTTAACTGCCAGAATTGGAATTTTGAGACAAGAAGATGCTTTGAATGTAATATCAGAGGACATATTGCCAGAGATTGCCCAAGGAGATCGATGGGAAGATCGAGGGTTGAATCTCAGAGAACGGTAAAGAAACCAGTCATTGTCAAGCCCAAAGAACAGAAAGTGGAAGATAAGAAAGTAAAGCTTTCACAGGGGCAGAGAGACAGATTGAGGAAAAAGAGGAAGAAGGCGAGAGAGTATTTGGAGAAGATTTTGTCTTCGGGTTCACCAGTTGGTTCGAATAAGAGTTCTGATGAATCGATTCACTCGACTGCAAAGCCAAGCAAATCGAATTCTTCAGATACAAATCTGAGGACAAACAAAAGGAAAAAGAAAGTTATTGGCGATGAATCTGGCTCATCCAAGTCAGACAAGCCAAGATTGGGCAATGAATCTGATTCCACAAAATCAGATGAGCCACAAGTTGAGGTAAAAAGGGAAGAAACAGTTCTGTTAATGAATGATGAGAATTTTCCACCATTACAAGCCGCAAACCTAAAATCAAAAGGTGTTGAAACTAGAAAAATGTTTAATAGCAATGTTGAACATATTTTTAGTAAGATGGCTGATGGTAAGGAAAAAGGAGTGAAAGAATTTTATGAAGAAAAGAGAAAAGCTCAAAATGCGCCTAAGGCTGGTCAGGCTTGGGTGTCAAAATCTGTTGGTTGAATTCCTGACTTGCCGGAGCTTCCAGGTTGGTAAGTGTAAAGCAGGTATCGGCATCATTCTTGAGAAATTCACAGGATGGTAACTGTGATATTTCGTCTTACAAGTGGTTAATCAAGGACATTAAGTTGTACTTGATTTTCTACAAGTGATAGAATCCTAATAATGTTAAATTTTTCAAAATGGTTAAAAGAGAACAAGGTGATATGATGACCCCGAACTCATAAGAGATGGGTAAACAAATTAATTTTTCCGGAAAAACCATTCTGATTAAAACAAACTTAAGTGTTTTGAAATCATTATGGGAAAATAGTTTGTTGTAAGGGGGAGTGTTGATTGAATATGCCGAAACCCTCACGGCTGAACAAACATGATTATTTTCATCAGATTGAAAAACGGTTTTCAAACTGTTAAGATCAATGGGTTGTAAATCATGGGGGTATGTATATTTTCTGCAAATCAGAGCACTTTAAGCAGAAAATGGATGGCGAGACAAAGCTATCAGTGTTGGTTGTCAAATTTTCTTTAAATGGTTTTGCATTTTAGGGGGAGATATATTGTTGTTAGAAAATACAAAAACATTAGAAAATTTGAAAAAGTCAAAAACATGATAAATTTTTTTTTTGAGTTTTTGCGTAAAAAGAGGAAATGATAGTACATCAGTAGACAGTTATAGTACGCTAAAGAATTGGAAAGTCAAAATGTGTTAAACGATCTCACCGTGGATGTGTCGGTAGATTTTTATACACTTAGTAAACTTTTTCGGGATATAAACCTAAATTCAAACACTTGCTTATTTCGTGGGGAACACTACTTGGATATATAGGTAACCCCTGAAATCTCGTTTGAAAGGTCCCTTTTTCTGATATACTAGGTCTTTATACTCAGTGATATCTGGGGTATTATTCCGGGACTTCTGCTGAACGGTAGTTCTGACCTAGTCCTCGAATAATACTTTCCGCAAATGCTTGAAACACAGCATCACCCTCAGCATATATGATAAGACAATAAAATTTCTTAGCAATGCTGTTGTAAAAAAGATCCTCTAAAGGGGACACACCCAATTTGAGTCATGATCTCTCTGCTGAACGGTAGTTCTGACCTGAGCTCTCATGATTCTTCATAATTTATTAACCCCTTACAGATATCATATGTGTTATAATTACCTGTAAGACTGAATATTGGGATTTGGATACGGGAGTATATTCAAGAGGTGGGACACATGAATGGGTTTAAGTTCTTAAAATACATAATTCGTATCCTGAATCAGTTGAAATTTGTATGAAAATTTAAGTGGACAAGTATATCGACAATCTAAGTGAATTGTTTAATTCTTATTGTGTAACTAAGCTCAATGGTACTTGTAACTTGTCAGAAACTGATATGATCCTCTGATGCATACTCAAAACAAAAATATTGTTTGTAAATATGTTTGTACATATTTCGTTATTGCTTTATATTTTCAGAAAAATACAAAAAGATTTTTGATTCTGCTTTATTTTCGACAACCAATGTCTGAGTGCCGAGTTTCAAAATCTAAGTAAGATGATTGTGTTTCTGAAAATAAAACAAGTTCATTAATTTGAAACTTGAAGTTTTAAAATCAAAAATCAAAAACAGTTTGTGATATCTCCAAGGTCATTTATTTGGACTTGGATGATTAACTGTGGGGGATTTGGATGCTTATATTGTTATAGAGCTAGTTTCCGATACGATTCGATGAAACTGCCAATTTTATGAGAAGTGATTTTAAGGAGATTGAATTGTCAGATTACGATATCTGAAAGATTAAAATGTTGTTACTTATAATTGTATGAGTGATTGCAGGAAAAGTCCAGACTACGATCCCGAGAGCTGAGTCTAAGGGGGAGTCTGAAGACAAGCTGAAAGTTAGGAGGAGCTTGTAGCTGGAAAGCTAGGTGTCGATCCCTAAAAGCACGAAAGCTTGACGAAAGGGGGAGCCTGTTGATGATGAAGCTGTTGATGATAGAGCAAGTGATGAGATGCTGGTGTAAGAGTCAAAGTGTAAAGCTGATCAAAAGATTGATGGATGCTTACAATGTTACAATCTGAATGAGAAGTCAAAATGACAAAGACTAAAGACTCAAGGCCAAAGACTTCGTCAACATCCAAGGGGGAGTCTGTTGGTGCACTGAATGTCTGCTGACTACGTCTTGTCGAGTCTTTAGGTCTAGATGGTTAGAATTAGGGTTTACATGTAAAAGTGCTTGTTAGCTTGAAAGTGCTTGTTAGCTTGAAAGTGCTTGTTAGCTTGAAAGTGCTTGTTAGCTTGAAAGTGCTTGTTAGCTTGAAACTGATGTGTCATTTCAAGCTACCAGGCTACAACTATAAATAGGGGTGGAGTGTGTCATTTGAAGCTAACAAAGGTCATTGTATGTGAGACAAGGTGCTGCCGAAATCTTGTTAGAACTCATTGTAAAGTCTCAGAAAAGTGTTAATAGAGAAGAAATTGAAAGGAATAAGCTGTTGTGACTTGGTTTACTTTGATTCCGCCTCTGTAAACTGAGATGAACTACTTTTACTGACGTTTAGGGTCACGCAAACGGTCCAACAATTTACCTGAGTTACAGGTCTGATATAATCAGCAAAAATACTTATTTTACTAAGTTATATCAGTAGGATAAAGTATATATGTGAAATTTATCAATTATAACCAAACTATGCACCGTAGGGGCATTTTGGTAATTTCACATAAGCCGAAAAGCTCAAAACTGAAGTCTGAGTTAATCAACTTTTGCTTACTGTTAAAATATCATAATTTACCTCAAATATCAGTAGGTATCAACCTTAGTATGTTTAAAATAGTTCTAGTACATACTATGCGCTAAAAACGCTTAATTAGGCGATTAGAAGCCGTTTCCGGGTTCTATATAGAAATCTGATATTTTTATATTTCCAGGAGGTTTAAAATAATTTATTTATCATATCTAATCAGTAGCAAAAGGTTTGGAGTCGCTTAGATATGTAAAACTCATTTTATGGCCCGTAAGGGCAAAACCGACATTTACCGGATTAAGCCTACGACTATGAGTTATGCTCAGCCTAAAATTAATTAAAAATCTTTAAATTCCCAAAATAATATATTACATCAGTGGGTAAAGATTTTGATATCAAAAAGTAGGCTTAACTAGGCTATACGCTAATTACGCCATTTTATTAACATAAAGCTTTCAATTTGCGCTAATGAGCATAACTCTCAATCTACACTTCAAACTGATGTCAAACTTTGCATACAAGTTTATATATCAGTAATTAAAGTTTCTACTCTTTTACATTTCCAAAAATCACGTTTTAAGGTAATAAGGGCATAATGGTCAACATATGAGCAATTAACGGAATCATGCGTATTAATTGGATAACTAATGATCCGAGGTGTATAATCACAGAGGGTTATACTAGCATGTAACCTGGTCCAAATGAAGCTCTAAGGTATTTCTAAAACATACCATAACGGGTCAGAACTGAAAGTCAAAGTATAAGTCAAACTATGCGACTTTCGGTTCCGAACCGGGTCTAAACAGGAAATTGTCGGGTTGAACATGTTTAGACATGTTCTTACACTCATTACCAAGTTATATTAATGATCAAACAGGTTATATGTGTTCTACATTGCTAATCCTGCATAAATTGTAATTTAAACATTCTGTTGACTTTTTATTAACACGTTTGACCCGACATTAGACATAGTTAGAGTGGGAATCAGGGGGAACCCTTTTGAGGGTTTATTACCCACATAATTACCAACTTATAACTACTTTTGATTCGACTAATCACTGGGCCATTAGTGATTAATCTTAAAGTCAACCGTTAATTATGACGGTTTGACTTTTAAGCTAAAACTAAGCTAAAACTTAATTAAGAAAGGTTAGGCATACTTACTGAAGTCCTATGCTTGATTAGTGACCACTTGAGTCTGCTCTTAAGCTCCAGAAATCGATCAGAATGATGAAGGAAGGTGTGAGCTCAAAGTTGAAATCTTGTGGCCTTTTATAGTGGATTAATCACCACAAAATGTTGACAAGTAGGTCTACCACTGACCACAAACCATCAACATGTGTCCCTAAGTGCCTAGGACTGTTTAGGGGTCGCCCATGTTGCAATAATATCGATTAAGGGTCGGTTCTGCGCGTTTACAGGTGGCTGTTCGCATTTTCTGTATCTGGGTGGTTAACGCGGCCCGCGTAAGATACATCAACATCTTACGCAGCCCGCCTGGACCCTCTGATCAGACAAAAACGTTTTGATGTTGTTGCATCACACCTCTTGGCCCTTCCGAAAGGTCAACTGACCTATTTCTTGCAATTTGAACCCTCTAATTTGACATATAAGAGCTTCAAGGTTTGTACCCACTTTACCAAGTCCCTGGACACTTCTGGTTAACCCGAAAAGTCATAACTTTCAACGTTAACGCTTTAACCCCTCGCACACGAATTTGATCATAACTTTCTCATACGATAACGAAACTTTATGAAATTTATATTGTATATTCTAGTGAGCTTAATTAACAGTTACACAGCTTCGGGTTTGTCAAAAGGTCACTCAGAGGTATAACTTAAACATGTGGACACATTTAACCCCTGTAGTTTGTAATCTCTCACTTTCTTTCATATTTAGCTTCGTATGATCCATGATTTATTCGTTTGATGCTATAAACATCATGTAGGGTTAATGTACAATACATTTATTCACTGTTTACATTTATAACTCGTATATTTACATACTTTTCATGATTGTCAACTTTAGTCATTTCAGAACATTCTTTCATACGTTCAAACATATGACACGTGTCTACACATTATAGGACGTGAATTTTCGAGGTGTTACAGATGGCGGGGGTGCGAATGGCTTGATCCACTCATATGTAAACTACTATTAATACATTAAACCGGCTATTTGGGATTGTATCCCTGCTGACTCAAACCACTTAGACGAGGGTAACGTCACCTTCAAAAGAGGGACCTACCACTTCTCGCATTAATAACTTAATTAATTATCTTTCAATATTCCGACTCTTTGGGATTGTATCCTTGCTGACTCAAACCACTGGGTTGAGGGTAATGTCACCTTCAAAAGAGGGGCCTACTACTATAACTAAGATAATCTCTTAAAAAGTGCAAAAGTGCGGCAATCATCAAAGGCTACATTAAAGGCGAGTTGGATCCAAGTGATTGATCTTGTCTCTCTGTTTTTATTTCATTTTTATTTCAGCATTTTTAGTTTTTATTTTTCATGTTTAAAATCTTGTCTCAAAAATTTTAGATTGATTAGACGTTGAGGAAAACCGGTACTAAAAGCTCTTGTGTCCTTGGACGACCACGGTATCTTACCAACGCTATACTACGCTCACGGTGCGTGCACTTGCCCATGTGTGTATTTAGTGTTAGTAGAATATCGTGTTTTATAAATTTAAAACTTGACTAATGTGTAAAATGGGCTTAAAATATCAAAAGAAAAATATATCACGCTCGACATTCATCAAGTTTTAGGCGCCGTTTGCCAGGGACACAAGGATTTTAAGAAAGCTTAAAATCGACGGCCTAATCAGTTTTCAAAACCTTTTTTTGAAACTGCGCGCACATTTCTACATTTTTCTTAAATTTTTGCATTACAGTAGTATGAACACAGGGCCGTCCTCACTGAACACGCCCCCGTGCTGCATAATTTTAACAAAACTCCCAGATACAGAGTCTCAACACGGGGCTGTGTTTGCTGAACACGCCCCCGTGCAGAACCAAACCAGTCATATTTTTTTTTAAAACGCCCAGATACAGGATCTGACCACGGGCCGTGCTCAGCCTCTGTTTTCGTTTTTATTTTTGTTTTCTGGTCCCGAGACTCTGTTGTGGTCTGCTGAGTGATTGATATTCACCAAAATACGCATATTTTATTCCCCCGTGCTGCATAATTTTAACAAAACTCCCAGATACAGAGTCTCAACATGGGGCCGTGTTTGCTGAACACGCCCCCGTGCAGAACCAAACCAGTCATATTTTTTTTTAAAACGCCCAGATACAGGATCTGACCACGGGCCGTGCTCAGCCTCTGTTTTCATTTTTATTTTTGTTTTCTGGTCCCGAGACTCTGTTGTGGTCTGCTGAGTGATTGATATTCACCAAAATACGCATACTTTATTCCCTCATTTTACCCCCATTTTATGCGTTTTCGGCCGTTAAACCGTGAATCAGATACTTAATCAGGTATACTTTTGTTTACAGGCCTAAAATAGCATGCCAAACAAGGAGTTGATGAAAACGAGGACTTTTGATGTGTGTAAAATGCAACATATAAATTACATCAAATGAGGCATAAAACTAACCCTTTTTAAGTACTAATGTTGGAAAAAGAGTGTTTTTGTCTTCCTTTTGTATTTTCAGGATTAAATGAGCTCAAATTCACAAAAGAAGCAAAAAGACAGCTAAATCCAACATAAATACAAGAAAAGGAACATAAGTGGACTGCCCGACCCCTCAACGGCATCTTCCCAAGCAAAATAGAGAAGGCAGAACACTGAACACGCCCCGAGCTCAGCCAGCACGGGGCCGTTCCCAAGAAGCAGCAGAAAAGAAAAACCTATAGAAGCTTCTATTGCCCACCACGGGGCCGTGTCCAGTGAACATGGGGGCGTGGCGAAAGTACAGCAGGCACATTAATTGTAATTGCGAATTACAATTAATGAAGAAAGAGAGTGTCAGACAAGCACGGGGGCGTGTCCAGAGGACACGGGGCCGTGCCCAGCCTTCTGTTCAGCCTATAAATAGGAGTGCTTGGTTTCATTTCAACTCATCCCTTGGCACACCACCTCTCTCACACTTCATCCACCACCCACCACCATCACAACACCATCATCCACCACCATCATCCATTGTCCATCGTAGAGTGTGTGAGTCATCTCGGGATCCAAGATTGATCGTAAGAGTTCTTGACAATCAAGGCCATGTTTGCCTAAGTCTCTTACATCACTTGGTGAAGACAAAGTGTCTAGTATAATACTTTTTATTTCTAATCTTTTGCACTTTTTATTTGGTTTTGTATTAATGACTTTAATAACTAGTTACTTATGTTGAAGGTGATCTTTCCTTATCGTTTGTCCGTGGTGTCTTGGCATTATTTTACTGTCTATATAAAATAAAAGATTTTCACCATTCATATCTCCACGGTCTATATGGAGGTATGTTGGCTACCTGGTCGGGGGTTAAGGGAACTGTTTGGTAAAGGTCTTGCCATTGTTCAGCGTTTAGAGGTCCTGCAATGGACCTGGGTCAAATTTAGTAGGACCTCCTTCAATGCTTCACGGTATTGGATGGCGGGGGTCCAAACTCTTTGATCCCCTCATAAGTTAACTACTATTAATACTATAACCCGGCTATTTAGGACTGTATCCCTGCTGACTCAGACTACTTAGTCGAGGGTAACGTCACCTCCAAAAGAGGGGCCTACCATAATTTGCATTAATAACTTAATTAATTATCTTCCAATAATCCACCCTTTTAGGATTGTATCCTTGCTGACTCAAACTACTGGGGTGAGGGTAACGTCACCTTCAAAAGAGGGGCCTACTACAATAACTAAGATAATCTCTTAAATATGTGCAAAAGTGCGGAAATAATCAAAGGTTATACTAGATACGAGTCGGAACCAAGTGATTCATCTTGTCTATCTGTTTTTTCTTTTTATTTTCAGCATTTTAGTTAGTTTTTATTTATTTCTTAGTTTAAAACATTTTTCTAAACTTCTTTATTTTGATTAGACGTTGAGGATAAACCGGTACTAAAAGCTCTTGTGTCCTTGGACGACCTCGGTATCTTACCAACACTATACTACGCTCACGATGGGTGCACTTGCCCATATGTGTGTCTAGTGTTAGTAAATATCGTGTTTTATAAATTTAAAACTTGGCTAAAAAAGTGTTAAAGGGGCTTAAAATATACACCTAATATATATAACACTTCACACGCATCAAGTTTTTGGCGCCGTTGCCGGGGACACAAGGATTTTAAGAAAGTTAGGAATCAACGGCCTAATCATTTTTTTTTTCATTTTTAATTTTTTAGGATTTTCTTAGTTTTTCAGCTTCTGCAGAGCTCAGCACGGGCCGTGCCCGCTGAGCACGCCCCCGTGCTAAATCATTGGAACTGGCAATCCTGTTTTAAGTCAGACAGTAAGCTGAACACGGGGCCGTGCTCACTCAACACGCCCCCGTGCCCAAGATTCACTTACTGAAAACAGAACCGTTAGATCCCGGCGGTTGGTAATTTCTGACATAAACATGAGTGATAGTAATTGTTTTTTACTTTCGGCACTCTTATGGTACGTGGTGTCAATTATGTGGAGGCGAACATAGAGAATTAGAATGTTACTTTCTAAATTATAGGCCCCACTACATGGACCCACCGATTTCTTATAACCTTAAGAGGGGCGAAAGTAAAAATAAGCCCTATCTCTCCCTCGAATGCGCCCAGCCAGATATTCTAGGGGAAATGCTCCTTGACGAGTTATTTCAACTAGAAAAGCTAATTCTAAATTGGTCAAAAGAGCTTAGGAAGGACTTTATTGATCCACCCCAAGTCGATGACCATGACGAAATGTTGGAACCGCATTCCGACAACCTCGTTGCTCCCAAAAATACCTTCATACCTAGCAAAGACTTGGACGATAGTCGTCCCTGTGCCGATTGTGCCGTGAAGGACTCTCCATCGACTTTGTTCGGTGCATACATAGACGTGAGCGATTCGGCATACACCTTCTTTAACGAGAGCCCGGGAAAGGGTTGGACTTGTCCACCTAGATTGAAAATAGGAATTACCCTCACCGACAACCTCTTGCGTTCTCGCCTTAGTTTAGGACAATTAAGGTATCTTAGGCACTTTGGGGTTGTTCCAACCAATCAGGAGCCACCCGATACTAGTGAGTTCCTTAAAAAAACTAGACAACTTCATAAAACAGTCCCTCGACACGGGGCCGTGTCCAGCCAACACACCCCCGTGTTCACCAAAAGATTCCCTTCTGATCAGTACGTCAGAATACGGACAAACTGTGTCAGAACTCCACCTGCACACGAGGCCGTGTCCAATGGACACGGGGCCGTGTCCAATGGACACGGGGCCGTGTCCCGGATGCTGTCGTTTTCTATAAATGCAGCCAAGAATTCTGCACAGTTGGACCAACTTGGGACAGAGATTTGAAGGAATCTTCTCTCAACTATCCTAGGTAAGTCTAAAAGAAGGTTCCAACAACCCATCTTGTCCTTTCTTCTTTTAGCCATTTCCTTCTTCTCCATCTTTCTCCAAGAACTACCATTAAAAGTTTGAATTCTTCCAACTTTGTGGTAGGGATTAATGAGTTTTGTTCAAGGAATCTTGGTAAAAATATGTTATGTAACATTGTTTTAAGTTATTAATGTCTAAAAAGACCCCACAAGTTCAGAAAATAACTTAAAATTTCAAGTTTCCTTGCTCCAAAATTCTGCAGAAAGATGAACACGGGGCCGTGCTCAATCAGCACGGGGCCGTGTCCGGTCACTGTTTCATCAAATAAACTATTTTTCAGTTTATTTTTCGTAGAATGACGAGTGAAAACAGCGAAACATCTTCCATGCATTCATCAAACAGCCGAAGAGGAAGGAGGCCCTCCGTTGAAGCTACACTTGTGCACTATGTGATAGCATTAAGGGAGGCTCTCGACGAAATGACATCAGTAGAGGAGGTCCTAATCGACCGTATTAACGATCTTACGGTGGGACTCGAAAGCAGCTTCCAAGAAATTAACCTCTTGCACCAGAGGTTAAATATTCTTGTAGCACCCCCGATGGAACCAGTCCTCCCTCAACAGGATTGGAACCTGGCACTCGGAATTAACAACCCTACCGGGTGGGAAGACTTTCCGAAAGAACCTCCCGTGGAACACTAACAAGAGATCCCGGTGGAAATCGAAACTCCTCAAACTAATGCCAATGAGCCTTCTTTTCTCCTTCCAAGGGAGGTGGAAGAGTGGCTCGCCGACATGTGAGGAAAGCCGCACCCGGAAGAAGGAGTTCTAAAAGGCCTTGTCTAACCAAGATTAGTAGCTTCTTGGAAATTTTGCTAATTAAAATAAAGTAGAGGCTAGAACTCCATGGTTTAATATTTCTTCGTTTTCATATCTAGTTTAATATAAATTTAGGACTATGTAAGGTCTCTCTATGAGTGCAATGAAATGATGGTTTTTAAAGTTTGGATGGTTCATAATAAATAAAACACACTCATGGTGGTAAGGGATGAAAAGGGGAACGAGAAAAATGACCCCATGCACAAGAACAAGGCAACCCGGCATCAATCTCTCCATTACAGTAAGATCGGCACGGGCCGTGTCCAACCAACACGGCCCCGTGCTGAACCCCCTGCAGAAAAATGCCCAGTTCAGGTAACTGGACACGGGCCGTGTTTACCAGACATGCCCCCGTGTCCAGGCTTCTGTTTCTTTTCTTTAATTTCTGTTACTGGCACCTGAACACGGGGCCGTGTCCGGTCCCCACGGGGCCGTGTCCAGACTACCAGTAACATAAATCTTTGCTTTCAACACCATTTTTCACATCTAATCAACCTAAAAATTTATTTTTGGGACACATTGAGGACAATGTGTGATTTAAGTGTGGGGGGGATGCTAAAACCTTGAATCTTGCAAGTCCTAAATACAAGCCTTACACAAAACTCTATTGGAACCGCTAATCACCCCAAATTTTTTCAAAAATTTCATTTTTTTACTTGTCTAGGTTTAACTCGGGAAATTCAAGTTCTCAAAAAGGTTATATTTTTACGAATTTACAACCGATAGCGTAGTGATAAAAAGAACCAACATAAGAAAATTATGAAAAGGCATGGCAAACTTAGTTAAAATTTGATTATATATACTTGATCACATAAAAACCCATTCCCACAAAAGTGAGTTTTGAGCCTTTATTGAGCATACAATTACATATCATTAAACTAAATCCTCATTTTTCGTTTCTTGTGTGAATAGCCGTTTGGTTCTTACGACTCTAGAACTTGCCATGACGATACATTCCCGGTCCTTATCAACTTAAACCCGAGTAAGTAAATGATGGAGGCATTAGGACTAACCCTTTTTATTTCTACACCATTATTTTTCTTTTTCTTTTACCACCTACCCAAAACAATCCCCCTAGTTAGCCCCTTTGAGCCTAAACCTTTTTATTTCATAACCCAAACCAAACACCCTTTTACCCACCAAAACCTTTTTCATTTTTAACCCTTTGTTTTAGTAACAAGTTCGGTTTTTCGTATGATCGATCAAAAAAAAAAAAAAAAAAAAAAACGTGTTGATGATGAAGCAAAAGATAAACAAACAAGTTCATCAAAAATAACTTTGTTTGAATAATAGCTTCATCAAAATAAAAGTTACAAAAATAGAAAGTCCTACGAAAACCGACACTTGTTACGCTTTTCACCCTTTTTTCTACTAACCACTATCCCAACCACCTACCTTTAACCCAAGCCTAACCCTTCACCCACAAAGTCCTCTTGATATTTACAAAAGGTATAAAAGTTAAAAAGGAGGAGGATTGATTGCTTGGCAAACCTATGGTAGGAGTAAGTTCCATGCCGCTCTCGAGTGATTCACTAAAAATACACCTTCGGCCGAGTGTGAGTGATTTCTCCTGTGAGGTATGTGAACTTGTATATAAATGGAATTTTAAAAAGGCATGTTATGCCCAAATAAGTAATTTCTCCTATGAAACGTTCTAAACAAATCATAACGAATAGGATTGTAAATAGATAAAAATAAAACCCAAAAAGATCTTGGATTCCCAACACTCTATGACAAGCCAAAACCTTCTCTTCTACCCATTCCATTTGGTAGTGTAAGCCACATATTAAAGAGTTTTGCTTGAGGACAAGCAAAAGTTCAAGTGTGGGGGTATTTGATGTGTGTAAAATGCAACATATAAATTACATCAAATGAGGCATAAAACTAACCCTTTTTAAGTACTAATGTTGGAAAAAGAGTGTTTTTGTCTTCCTTTTGTATTTTCAGGATTAAATGAGCTCAAATTCACAAAAGAAGCAAAAAGACAGCTAAATCCAACATAAATACAAGAAAAGGAACATAAGTGGACTGCCCGACCCCTCAACGGCATCTTCCCAAGCAAAATAGAGAAGGCAGAAGACTGAACACGCCCCGTGCTCAGCCAGCACGGGGCCGTGCCCAAGAAGCAGCAGAAAAGACAAACCTATAGAAGCTTCTATTGCCCACCACGGGGCGGTGTCCAGTGAACACGGGGGCGTGGCGAAAGTACAGCAGGCACATTAATTGTAATTGCGAATTACAATTAATGAAGAAAGAGAGTGTCAGACAAGCACGGGGGTGTGTCCAGCGGACACGGGGCCGTGCCCAGCCTTCTGTTTAGCCTATAAATAGGAGTGCTTGGTTTCATTTCAACTCATCCCTTGGCACACCACCTCTCTCACACTTCATCCACCACCCACCACCATCACAACACCATCATCCACCACCATCATCCATTGTCCATCGTAGAGTGTGTGAGTCGTCTCGGGATCCAAGATTGATCGTAAGAGTTCTTGACAATCAAGGCCATGTTTGCCTAAGTCTCTTACATCACTTGGTGAAGACAAAGTGTCTAGTATAATACTTTTTATTTCTAATCTTTTGCACTTTTTATTTGGTTTTATATTAATGACTTTAATAACTAGTTACTTATGTTGAAGGTGATCTTTCCTTATCGTTTTTCCGTGGTGTCTTGGCATTATTTTACTGTCTATATAAAATAAAAGATTTTCACCATTCATATCTCCACGGTCTATATGGAGGTATGTTGGCTACCTGGTCGGGGGTTAAGGGAACGGTTTGGTAAATGTCTTGCCATTGTTCAGCGTTTAGAGGTCCTGCAATGGACCTGGGTCAAATTTAGTAGGACCTCCTTCAATGCTTCACGGTATTGGATGGCGGGGGTCCAAACTCTTTGATCCCCTCATAAGTTAACTACTATTAATACTATAACCCGGCTATTTAGGACTGTATCCCTGCTGACTCAGACTACTTAGTCGAGGGTAACGTCACCTCCAAAAGAGGGGCCTACCATAATTTGCATTAATAACTTAATTAATTATCTTCTAATAATCCACCCTTTTAGGATTGTATCCTTGCTGACTCAAACTACTGGGGTGAGGGTAACGTCACCTTCAAAAGAGGGGCCTACTACAATAACTAAGATAATCTCTTAAATATGTGCAAAAGTGCGGAAATAATCAAAGGTTATACTAGATACGAGTCGGAACCAAGTGATTCATCTTGTCTATCTGTTTTTTTCTTTTTATTTTCAGCATTTTAGTTAGTTTTTATTTATTTCTTAGTTTAAAACATTTTTCTAAACTTCTTTATTTTGATTAGACGTTGAGGATAAACCGGTACTAAAAGCTCTTGTGTCCTTGGACGACCTCGGTATCTTACCAACACTATACTACGCTCACGATGGGTGCACTTGCCCATATGTGTGTCTAGTGTTAGTAAATATCGTGTTTTATAAATTTAAAACTTGGCTAAAAAAGTGTTAAAGGGGCTTAAAATATACACCTAATATATATAACACTTCACACGCATCAACTTTCCAGGCAAAACGACAAAGCTGCGAAGATTCTGTGAACATTCTGATCTGGGCAATTGGCACGGCCGTGCAATGAGTGGCACGACCATGCGGATCCGACAACAGAGCTCTGCCCAGCAATGCACGCCAGTGCGATCAGGAGTGCAAGCCTATCCCGGAGTTGAACGACCGTGCGGCTGGATGCACCCCGTGCGGATCCGATGTCTAGCACCAACCCGGAAATGCACCACCAGTGCAGCTGCTCGTGCCACCCTAACCCCGGAGATGCACGCTCGTGCCACCTGTGGAACGGTCGTGCGGCTACGAAGACCGGTCAAGATTTGATGATGTCACACAGTATGGTGAACAGTGATTCAAAAGTGAACGATCGTGCACTTTATTGGCACGATCGTGCGATCTGAAAATGTTATAAAACACAGAAGACCACATTCTATTCGTAACTCTGGACTTTTGGGAGCTTCACAGGCGAATTATCAGGCTCCGGAGGCTCTTGCTTTCACATTGTGCCGATTAGCTCCGTTACTATCCGGATTCTTAATCTAGTGCTTGTTTATGGTTTGATTCTCTAATCTTTCCATAATTTTGTTAATGTTTCAAGCATTTAGATTGATGTTTTATGTATTATTGTAAGCCTAAGGGCAAAAACACTAGTATCCCTTGCTTAATTACAACCTTTAGTATGTTAATTATGTTTGTAATGAAACTTTGAAGCATTTTCAATGTTAATCTTTGATGATTAGTTTGCAACCTTGTTTATTGATGTTGAATTCTTGATTATAAGTAATTATCTTGGATGATTGGTATATGGTTAGTTGAGATATTTGCAAGAAGATGCTTAATTAATCATGTATTAGTAGACTTTGAACTTGGTTAACTTGATTAACTTGTTTAATATGTTTGCACCATGATACTAGAAATGGTTAGTGGGTTAATAAGGGATAATTATTGTTAATCAAGAAGGCTTTCCCTCACGGAAGGACCTTAACGGGTTAAATGGTGTTGTTATGAATTCTTGTCGTAAATTGTTAGCTTAGTTAGTAATTTAGGCCAAAATTGCTATCTTGGTGAATTTATGTTCAAGATTTGTAAAATGAACTCGGTTGTGACTTAATCTAGTTTATGCTTGCTCGGTGGTTACATTGTGTTTATCGGTGTCACTTTCATTATTAAGTGAGGTTAGAAAACTCCTAACGGATGACTAACTTATCTTTAGGAGATTATCATAGACATTTATCAATTGCACGTTAAAGAACAAATTTAGGTGGTTAAAGTGTGTTTATCGTTTTAGCTTTCCGAATGATTGTCATGTTAGGATTCCCGAAAGGGATACTAATTGTCTTGAAAATGGAGAATTGACCAAATGTTTCAAGTGGCAAAACCGACTTAGTTCACATGCTTGGGTTGTGCATAAAGCAAGGCTATATATCTATTTTCTTATTTGGAGTCTACTATGTTTTTATAAATATTTGTTTATGCTTATTTTAGTTTTTAGAAAATCACACAACTTATCTTCCTACCGTTAATTTAATGACAAAGGTTTAGTATTATTTCTCCGCCCACTTCCTTGGATCGATACTTGGTTCTTACCGATACTTTACTACATATATGACGGGGTACACTTGCCCTTTCGTGTGTGTTTTGATGTTGAAGTATAAATCACTTTTATAAATTTAAAACCGAACCGTGTGTAAATTCATTATAAAAATATGTATATACGCGCACACGTCAAGTTTTTGGCGCCGCTGCCGGGGAATTTGTCGAGCTTTAGGAACGACCCGAGTCATTATTTTATCGGCGTATATACTTGTGAATATTTGTGAATATTTTCCGATTCATTTATTCGTTCATTTATTTGTTAATATTCCTTGTTTTAATTTAATTTATTCGTTTTCCAAGTCTATTTAGAACGCTTGTAAAATTTTCATTACATTTATTTGTTCGAATTCGAACTAATTATTCATTTATTCTTTGAGTTTTCGGCTCCGAAAAATCATTTTTTATACTAGCCGATTCGATTATTTGATTCGATATGATTTTTATAAAATTTTGGGCCCATTTTCAAATTTTTTTATAAAATTTTTCAGCCCTTTTTACAATAATTCTGTTTTAATTCAGCAGAAAAAAAATATTAAAAAACAACAACATTATTATAATAATAAAATATTCATTGTGTCAATTTTTCATTTGCAGGTTGATGTCCTCAACCCCCGCTCCAGACGCTGTTGAGCCTTCAGACGAGCCCGGGCGTGATCTGAGGAGGCGTATTCGTGATAGATCCCGCGCGGTAGCGCTGCTACTCGCAGCTGGTGAACCGGAGCAAGTGGTACCCGCTGAAGCCGAGGGCTCAGGGGACGCAGGAAACATAGCCATGGCAGACAACGGGCGACCTTTGAATGACTCGAATCAGCCCGGAGGGGCAGGCCTGGAGCCGAGCATCTTGCAGCCGACTATAGATGCACCTACTTTTGAAATTAAATCTAGTATTATTAATATGGTGCAGAATTCGGTGCAGTTTGACGGGCGCGAGCATGAAGATCCCGGAAGACATATCACTACTTTTCTTGCAGTTTGTTCGACGTTCAGGATTAGAGGTGTTTCTGAGGATGCTGTTCGGTTGAGGTTGTTTCCATTCTCATTGCGTGACAAAGCTAGAGCTTGGATTATGTCACTTCCAGCTGGGTCCATCAGGACCTGGAATGAGCTGGCGGAGCTATTTATGCAAAAATACTTTCCACCTGGGAAAATAACCAAGTTAAGAAACCGGATTGTGACCTTTCGCCAAGATGAGGGAGAGTCGTTGCATGCGGCCTGGGAGCGATTTAAAGATTTGTTAATCGATGTTCCACATCATGGCTTCTCCAAGAGACAGCTGGTCTTGACGTTCTATCAAGGGCTTAGTTACAACACGCAGGAGAGATTAGACGTGAATGCAGGAGGCGATCTAGGAACGAAGACGCCGAATGAAGCCTATGATATTATAGAAAAAGCTGCGTTGAAGTCTAGCTCGCGTCGAGAAGGAGATAGAGGCCGGGCAACATCATCATCATCACCTCGCCCAGGAGTTCACGTTGTGGACGACTACACAGCCATTACTGCACAAATCTCGGCTCTTTCAGCGAAATTCGATAAGTCCCAGATAGCTACGCAAGCTAGTTTAGGGTGTGACCAGTGTGGAGTGGCACACGAGCCTGGTGCATGTTTTCAGGGAGTCGTGTATGAGGGCCAAGAAGAAGTGGATTTTGTGAGTAATCAGGTGAGGCCGCAGAACAACCCTTACAGCAATACATACAATCCGGGATGGAGGAATCACCCAAATTTTGGGTGGCGAGCGAATGTGGGTAATCAGAACCCACTGGGATTTGCCCAGCGCGCTCCATCGCCGCAGCAGGCTCAGGGTCAGCAATTCCAGCCATACAACCAATCTTACCAGCAACGTCTATACTCATATCAGAATCAGGGCACTGGGAGTAGTTCCCAGCACCAAGCCCCTCAATCTAGTTCCAAGCTGGAGGATATGATGGCTCAGCTTCTTACTAGCTCCTCGAGTGCAAATCAGTTGGCTGAAAAATGATACCAACAAAGCGAGGATCGTTTTCTATAACATGAGGGAGAAATGAGAAGTCAGAAAGCCTCGATTCAGAATATCGAGAATCAGGTTGGTCAGCTGGCGAAGATGATGTCTGAAAGACCCCCAGGTGGTCTTCTGGGCAATACAGAGCCAAATCCGCGTGGGCATGTAAATGCTGTCATGACCAGGAGTGGCAAGACTACCGGACCCAACGTATCGGACTCACCACCGATTGATGAAGCGGTCCAGACTGATGCTCAGGACGAGGTGCAAGCCAGGCTGCACCCAGCAAGTACAGCACAAGTCCAGGAGCCAGTCAAAGAGTACACTCCTCCAGTTCCATATCCGGGCAGGCTTAAGAAACGTAAGAACGAAGAACAATACGGTAAGTTCCTTGAATTGTTTAAACAACTACACATTAACATACCGTTTGTTGAAGCCTTGGCCCAGATGCCAAAGTATGCCAAATTCTTAAAGGACATCCTCTCGAATAAGCAGAAGCTCGAGGATATATCATGTGTGGTGATGAATGAAAGTTGTTCTGCCATTCTGCAAAACCGTCTGCCCACGAAAATGGGAGATCCGGGCAGTTTCACGCTCCCTTGTTTGATTGGAAACATGTCTGTTAGCCATGCATTGGCTGATTTGGGAGCGAGTATCAACCTTATGCCTTATAAGGTTTTTACTAAACCGGATCTGGGTGAGCCGTCACCCACTAGAATGAGCATTTGGCTGGCAGATCGTTCGATCAAATATCCGCATGGATTCGTTGAAAACATTCTCGTTAAAATCGATAAATTTGTTTTCCCCGTGGATTTTGTTATTCTTGACATGGACGAAGATTCAAAAGTGCCATTGATACTTGGGCGCCCGTTCCTCAATATTGAGAGGACGATTCTTGATGTGGCAGCTGGCCAAATCACGCTCCGAGCAAATGACGAGCACGTGACATTTGATATCAAAAGATCAATGCAGCATCTGCAAAGTCACGATGACATGCTTTACTATGTCGACATTGTCGACGCATGTGTGTGCTCTCATTTCCAAGGCACTATCGAAGACATTGATTCGGACATACGTCTGTCGTGTGGGGACCTGATTGGCATTACACAGGAGGGCCACGATTTTGAGTAGCCAGTCTATCAGATTGGTGACGATGGTTCCCAGAGTCCAGAGCGGTTTCTAGAAATTGGCCATGCAGAAGATGAAAACTCAAAGCCTTCGGTTGAAGATCCACCGTCTTTGGAGTTGAAAGAACTTCCCCACATCTCGAGTATGCATTTCTGGATGAGCAGTGTCGCTTGCCGGTCATCATTTCGGCACTTTTGGCGAAAGAGGAGAAGAAACAGCTTCTTGAGGTTCTTAGACTTCATAAGAAAGCAATTTCTTGGAAAATCATGGATATCAAAGGCATCAATCCTTCTTTTTGTACTCACAAGATTCTCATGGAAGACGAGTACAAACCCTGTGCACAGCCTCAGAGACGGTTAAATCCAAACATGCAAGATGTGGTCAAGAAAGAAGTGATTAAGTTATTGGATGCCGGGTTGATATCTCCTATATCTGACTCTGTGTGGGTGAGTCCAGTGCAGGTAGTACCCAAGAAAGGGGGTATTACTGTAGTCTCAAATGATAGGAATGAGCTAATTCCTACCCGTACCGTCACTGGGTGGCGAGTTTGCATCGACTATCGCAAACTCAACGATGCTACTCGTAAGGATCACTTCCCGCTTCCATTCATCGACCAGATGTTGGAGCTTCTGTCGGGGAAGTTGTATTACTGTTTCTTGGACGGGTTCTCTGGGTACTTCCAAATTCCTATTGTTCCTGAGGATTAGGAGAAGACTACCTTTACCTGCCCCTTCGGCACATTCGCCTACCGGCGGATGCCTTTTGGGTTGTGTAATGCACCGGTGACCTTCCAGAGATGCATGGTTGCAATTTTTCATGATATGATCGAGGATTCTATGGAGGTTTTCATGGATGACTTTTCGGTATTTGGAGATTCCTTCAATCATTGTTTGGAAAATTTAAAGAAGATGTTGAAGAGGTGCGAAGAAATGAATCTGGTCCTAAACTAGGAAAAGTGCCACTTCATGGTGAAAGAGGGCATAGTTTTGGGACATAAGATTTCGCGTGCTGGCATGGAAGTCGATCCAGCTAAAGTTGACATTATTTCACGACTTCCGCCTCCCACCTCTGTGAGAGCGATACAGAGCTTTCTTGGTCATGCGGGGTTCTATAGGCGATTAATCAAGGATTTTTCAAAAATCGCTAGACCCATGACCCGTTTGTTGGAGAAAGACGCTCCGTTTATCTTTAGAGATGATCGCTTGAGGGCTTTTGACCTTCTCAAGCAAAAGTTGATTGAGGCCCCTATTTTGGTTGCACCTAACTGGAGTCTGCCATTTGAAATTATGTGCGACGCGAGCGATTTTGCTATAGGGGCCGTTCTGGGTCAAAAGAAAGAAAAACACTTTCACCCGATCTATTATGCGAGCAAGACTCTTCACGACGCTAAGGAGAACTATACGACGACAGAAAAAGAGCTCTTGGCGGTTGTTTTCGCATTTGACAAATTTAGATCGTATTTGGTGCTTTCAAAAACAGTTGTGTATACTGATCACGCAGCCATCAGATATCTTTTCAGCAAACAGGACGCTAAACCGCGTCTCATTAGATGGATCTTGTTGCTGCAGGAATTTGATATCGAAATTCAAGACAAAAAGGGTGCGTTGAATGTAGCGGCTGATCATCTCTCTCGGTTGGAGCATGGAGACATCAAGGACACGCGTTGGGATTCAATCAATGACAATTTCCCACACGAGTCATTGATGAGCGTCGAGGTATGCGATGAGTCACCTTGGTTCACCGACTTTGCAAACTATCTTGCTTGCGGAATTCTGATTAAAGGGTTGACTCACCAACAAAAGAGGAAATTCTTTTCGGATGTCAAGCACTACATTTGGGACAATCCTTTCTTGTTTAGGGTTGGTGCTGATCAGGTGATAAGGAGATGTGTGTCTGGAAAGGAGGCGACTGACATTCTGCGCCATTGTCACGAGGGACCTACCGGAGGCCACCATGGAGCCAATTTCACCGCTAAGAAGGTGCTTGATTCCGGGTTTTATTGGCCGACAATATTTCGTGATGCGTAAAGTTGGGTTAGAGCGTGTGATGCATGCCAGAGGGCAGCAAATATATCAGCACGTGACAAAATGCCTCAGAATTGGATACAGGTGTGTGAAGTCTTTGATATCTGGGGGATAGACTTCATGGGACCATTTCCCCCATCACGAGGAAACAAATATATCCTGGTTGCGGTTGATTATGTATCAAAATGGGCGAAGGCACAAGCCTTACCCACCAATGATGCTAGGGTAATCGTGAGATTTTTGAAGAGTTTGTTTGCCTGGTTTGGTGCACCGAAGGCGCTTATCAGTGACAGAGGGACTCACTTTTGCAATACACAGCTTGAGAAAGCTTTGTCCCATTATGGTGTGCATCACCATTTATCCACGCCCTATCATCCACAAACGAGCGGGCAAGTGGAGGTCACAAACCGGGGGTTGAAACGAATCCTTGAGCGGTCGGTTGGTGCAAACCGCAAGGATTGGTCAGACAAGCTTGATGAAGCATTGTGGGCTTTCGTACGTCTTACAAGACACCTATTGGGACTACTCCCTTTAGGCTTGTTTATGGAAAAGCGTGTCATTTACCTGTGGAGTTGGAGCACAAAGCGATGTGGGCTCTAAAAACTGCTAATCTGGACCTAAAGACCGGAGGTGAAGCCCGGTTTCTTCAGATTCACGAGCTAGAGGAGCTATGACAACACGCTTATGAAAGCTCCGTGTTATACAAAGAGCACACCAAGAGGTTGCATGACAAACGCTTGAAGGACCATAAGCAATTCCAAGCGGGCGATCTTGTTCTTCTTTACAACTCGAGGTTGCGTTTATTTCCAGGAAAATTACATTCACATTGGACAGGACCATACACGGTAAAAGAGGTATTTCCATATGGGACTGTTGCAATAGAGAACGCGGACGACGTTATTTTCAAGGTAAATGGTCATCGTTTGAAGCTTTACGTTGCCGGGCCAATCGAGTCGGTGGTGGAGGTTATCGAGCTCCACGTCCCGCACACATCATAAGTGTGGGGAGGAGAGTCTACGCTACTGAATCGAGGATCAAAAATGTAGCAAGAGCGTCTTTGGCGCTTTAGGGGTAAAATTGTTCATTTTTATGTTTTTGTCGTTTTGACGTAAATTTGGTGTGTTTGGTAGTTTCCGTAGTCGTGTATAGTTTTTAAACGTGCCGAGCGAAGGTTCTAAGTTGGAATAATATTAGAACAGTTGGCGTAGTGCAAAAAATGGTGAAAAACGGTCAAATCGGGTGCTGAAAATGGTTTCTGCAGAAAACAGACAAGTCTGCAGATGTGGCACGGCCGTGCCAGAGACCGCACGACCGTGCGGTTACGGGCCGGCCAACATCTCGAGTCGCACCCCCGGTGCAATGCCGAGATCATCGTGCAAGGGCCACACAAAGTCGGAGACGCACGACCGTGCGTGAGTCGCACGACCTTGCAAGGGGCCAAGGGCAGTTTGGTCATTTGTGCAGTATAAAAACCCTTGTCTGCAGCCCCTATTCTCATATTCACGAAACCCTACTGCACCAGCAGTTCTAGACTGAGTTTTCCCCAAAATCGCACCATTTTTCGCACGGTTTCTCAGATCCTTTCGCACGGTATGTTTTTCCTCTTCGATTTTCTGTTTCATCCTTGTTCTAGGTTAGATTCGTTCGATTTCTTCAAGGCTTTTTAGGGTTCCCTTCATAATTACAATCGAAACACTAACCCTTGCAAGATTCATGTGTCTCGTGAACAACCGGTCTGATTTCCAACCCCCGTTTACCAAAAAATTGATAATTTTCGGTAAAATCTGATTGTTCTGGTTCAGGTGTTTGAAATCTGCAGAAATATGCGTCGCACGGTCGTGCCATGGGTGCACGGTCTGTGCAGTTGCGGTTCGTTCACGATTTTGGTTGTGGTCTCGGTGAGGCACGGGGGTGCCATTGCTTGCACGCTGTGCAATTACGACAAACGCCGACCACCATTACTGGTTCTCGGTGAAGCACGACCGTGCGTCTGTCGCACGCCCGTGCGAATTGCCCAGATCAGTAGAACAGTAGCTTCATAACTGTGTGTTAGGCTTATTTTGTTCGAAATTTTTCCTGCTCCTCTTATTCTAACAACATTCCTCATGCAGATGGACCATCCCTGGGTTCAATTCAACCCCGATAGTGCACGGGAAAATCTCTGCATCCCGAAACTCAACGCATTGGCATCCCTAGAAGGTTGGACTGGGAAGTAATAACTGAATTAAATCAGCGCGACCGGGTCGAAAACATGTTAACAATTCCGCTTGCGCGTTTGGTCAACATCGACCGTCCGATTTATTTAGAGCCTACACTTGAATTCTTCGCTTCCTACTCGTATGACAAGCCAAAAGCGAGTAGAGATCCTAACTTCCGCTACAAGAAAAGGATAAATTTCAGATTAGGCGGTCGTTGGCATAGTTGGACAGTGGGAAGGTTGGGTCGAAGACTAGGTATCTACACCGATGATGATATGGATTCCGAGTTCTTTACAGATCAGTTCACCTTCCCCAGCGAAGAAGAGCGGGGCGAGTTTTGGGCACGGGTTGCAGCTGGCGGGCCATATGATCCTCGGATGTCCAAAGCTTCAAGGTTACGAGACCCTTTGCATAGAGTCATGCATCACATCTTCAGCCATACCATAGCTGGGCGCATGGACAGTTTGGGAAACTGTCCAACACCGGATATTATATTTCTTTATGCGCTCGCGGAGGGGGTTCACATCAACCTCGCCGCACGGATGGCTGATTACTTTGTGCACAGTTCGGGGAGAACCAACAGCAGTCAATTACATGGTGGTCAGTATGTGACCTAAATTGCTTGCAACATGGGTATAATGACTGATGAGGTGGTTCAGGGTCTTACTTTGGTGACCGAGGGTATGTATGTTGACATCCGCTCCTTGAAAGCGATGGGGATTATTGCAGAGATAGATCACGGGGATCGGTTAAAGGGATTGAACAACAAGGTCTGGGACCCATTACCTCCACTCCCAGGCAAGAATGAGGATGAAGTTATGGAGGAGCAGCATGTGCAGCATGAGGAGCCACCACACACGCCACCACACTCACCACAGAAGCACCACTCCCCACATTACGAGCACTGGCCTCCCGGCATCCCTTTATATCCCGAGTTCTATGGCCAGTTCCCGCAGATGCAGGTCAGCCACGAGCAACAGCGGGCCAGTTTAGAGCAACTGCAGGTTGGTCAGGAGCAGCTACGGGCGAACCAGGAGGCGATTAGGGCGAACCAAGACTTCATGCGCCAGGAGGTGCAGACCGGGTTTTCATACCTTTTTGGGGGTCTTCATAATGCTTTCCCCAACTACTTTGCAGAGCCCCCACAGTTCCCATTCGGGAACCCAGGCGGTTATGGAGGGGCAGGCCCATCCGGCACGGGAGGAGATGCGGATGACGACGACGAGCAGTAGGTGGAGTTGTGAGTTGGTGGTTATGATATTTTAGTAGTTTAATTCTTGGGTGTTCATTTTGGTCTTCATGTCAAACACCCGCGGCTATGTACTTTATTTTTCAGACACTTTAGTTTATTTGTTTTGTCTATGTTTGGATATTCAGTACTTTTATTTATGTAAATTATGGTTTGTTTGCGTTTATATTGTCTATGCCTTCTGTTTTGTTTTGCTGTGCCTTGTGACATACTTACATATTTTTGAAGCAAGTCTTGGACCGGAGCACATCACAGGATCAGCTTTGAAGTCTCGTTTCATCTGAATCATCTTCAGGGGAGTGTTATTCTCCTTTTCTCTATATTTAGGGTTTCGCATTGGGGACAATGCGAAGTTCAAGTGTGGGGAGGGGGTTTAACATTTTGACTTTGTTTGTCCTATTTATAAAAAAAAAATCAAAAATAAAAAATATCAGTAAATTGTATATATTTTTAGTAAATAAACCGGTTGGTTGTGTTTTAGAAAGCTTCGGATATGATAAAAAAACCCGACAAGCCAAATAAATTTTGAAAAAGAAAACTAGAAAGCGTGACAAACAAAGAAAGACTTGCATGATAATTTTCACACTGTTACCCATTCCTTCCATTATGTGAGCATATTTGAGCCTTGAAATTGTTATATGTTTGTTCATTTCGGAGTAGGAGTGAGCCGGATGTCGCGTGTAATTTAGAACTTGTCACTAGCATGCTTGTTAAGACCATGAACTTGCGAAATTGTGTAGAAGTGATAGAGGCACCTAGAAAACCCCTTTGTTGTTAGCCTTGTTCTTTGTGTTGTGTTTCCCTTAAACCCTACATTATCCCTTAGGATTAACCATGTTGAGCCTTTCCCGTGTTTCCCTTTGTTTACCCAACAAAATCACCCACTTAGCCAAATTTAGCCTTTTTATTTTTAAACCTTTTGTGTTAAAACTCGGCCAAAAGCATTGTTTAACTAGCGCTTCTTGTAGTTAATTGTTCATTGTACAAATCCATTAGATTATATTCATATGAAAAAAAAACACACCCTAAAATAGGGTGAAGTCAACAAAATTCGAGCAATTTTGAATGCTAAAATGATGAAATCTCGTTGAAGAGCTCGATATCACAAAAGTCGCCTTTTTAAGGCGTAAGTATGTATAGTTTTATTGTTTTACACTAGTTAAACGCTATTACCGAGTTTTAACCATTTTGTCACTTTAAAAATCCCATTCCATACCCTTCACCCAAGCCTATCGTTACAACCCGTAAATACCTCTTGATTTGCACTTTTTTCGCATGTTAGTTGGTGGAGATAAGATCTTGTGACAAGCTTATGATATTACACGTTTCATTGACGAGGCATTGAGTGTTTGCACATACACATTTTATGTATGTTTCACAAATAAAACCGAGTGTGTGTGAACATTGTGAGGTGTGTGAAGATTAGCGTGTTAGGTCAATCGAAAGTGAAGTCACGGCTTTTTGGTTATCTATACACATATTTGCATATGCTTGTTTGGTTTAAATCAATTGATGTTGTCTTTCGAAAAACCGGCTAACCGTATGTTTGTAGTTGTATTAGTAGATAGTTTGTAAATTCTCGTTCTTGTTAGATTCTAGCTTTTATTGCATTTTAGTTTTAGCTTGCTTGAGGACAAGCAAGGTTCAAGTGTGGGGAGATTTGATGTTCACCAAAATATGCATACTTTATTCCCCCATTTTACCCCCATTTTATGCGTTTTCGGCCGTAAAACCGTGAATCGGATACTTAATCAGGTATACTTTTGTTTACAGGCCTAAAACAGCATGCCAAACAAGGAGATGATGAAAACGAGGACTTTTCAGGCAAAACGACAAAGCTGCAAAGATTCTGTGAACATTCTGATCTGGGCAATTGGCACGCCCGTGCAATGAGTGGCACGACCGTGCGGATCCGACAACAGAGCTCTGCCCAGCAATGCACGCCAATGCGATCAGGAGTGCAAGCCTATCCCGGAGTTGAACGACCGTGCGGTTGGATTCACCCCGTGCGGATCCGATGTCTAGCACCAACCCATAAATGAACCACCAGTGCAGCTGCTCGTGCCACCCTAACCCCGGAGATGCACGCTCGTGCCACCTGTGGAACGGTCGTGCGGCTACGAAGACCGGTCAAGATTTGATGATGTCACACAGTATGGTGAACAGTGATTCAAAAGTGAACGATCGTGCACTTTAATGGCACGACCGTGCGATCTGAAAATGTTATAAAAAACAGAAGGTATCATTCTGTTCGTAACTCTGGACTTTTGGGAGCTTCACATGCGAATTATCAGGCTCCGGAGGCTCTTGCTTTCACCCGGATTCAAGCCACATTGTGCCGATTAGCTCCGTTACTATCTAGATTCTTAATCTAGTGCTTGTTTATGGTTTGATTCTCTAATCTTTCCATAATTTTGTTAATGTTTCAAGCATTTAGATTGATATTTTATGTATTATTGTAAACCTAAGGGCAAAAACACTAGTATCCCTTGCTTAATTACAACCTTTAGTATGTTAATTATGTTTGTAATGACGCTTTGAAGCATTTTCTATGTTAATCTTTGATGATTAGTTTGCAACCTTGTTTATTGATGTTGAATTCTTGATTATAAGTAATTATCTTGGATGATTGGTATATGGTTAGTTGAGATATTTGCAAGAAGATGCTTAATTAATCATGTATTAGTAGACTTTGAACTTGGTTAACTTGATTAACTTGTTTAATATGTTGGCACCATGATACTAGAAATGGTTAGTGGGTTAATAAGGGATAATTATTGTTAATCAAGAAGGCTTTCCCTCACGGTGGTGTTGTTATGAATTCTTGTCATAAATTGTTAGCTTAGTTAGTAGTTTAGGCCAAAATTGCTATCTTGGTGAATTTATGTTCAAGATTTGTAAAATGAACTCGGTTGTGATTTAATCTAGTTTATGCTTGCTCGGTGGTTACATTGTGTTTATCGGTGTCACTTTCCTTGATTAAGTGAGGTTAGAAAACTCCTAACGGATGACTAACTTATCTTTAGGAGATTGTCATAGACATTTATCAATTGCACGTTAAAGAACAATTTTAGGTGGTTGAAGTGTGTTTCTAATTGTCTTGAAAATGGAGAACTGACCAAATGTTTCAAGTGGCAAAACCGACTTAGTTCACATGCTTGGGTTGTGCATAAAGCAAGGCTATATATCTATTTTCTTATTTGGAGTCTACTATGTTTTTATAAATATTTGTTTATGCTTATTTTAGGTTTTAGAAAATCACACAACTTATCTTCCTATCGGTAATTTAATGACAAAGGTTTAGTATTATTTCTCCGCCCACTTCCTTGGATCGATACTTGGTTCTTACTGATACTTTACTACATATATGACGGGGTACACTTGCCCTTTCGTGTGTGTTTTGATGTTGAAGTATAAATCACTTTTATAAATTTAAAACCGAATCGTGTGTAAATTCATTATAAAAATATGTATATACGCGCACACGTCAGTGATTCTTATGGATCAATACTCAGGAGGTTACAACTACCACTATGAGGAGGATGATTATGAAGAAGAGTATTATACCATTTGTGGTAACCCCCATTCGGTACAATATTGTGACCTCTTTGAACCATCCCCTTTGTACAGATACTATGAGGAGCCCACGTACGAGCCAACCACTTCATACACATACTATGAAGAGCCAAGGTATGAACCTTCTCCCTTATACTCATATCTTGTTGAACCAAGGTATGCGCCTTCATACTCATACTTTGAGGAACCAAGTTATGAGCCATCTCCTTCATATACTTACTATGAGGAACCATGGCGTGAACAACGCACCTCATATGAGTATTATGAAGAACCAAGTTACGACCCTTATCCATCATATATTTACAATGAGGAACAATGGTATGAACCATCTACCTCGTGTGAGTATTATGAGGAACCAAGGATTGAACTTCCGAACTTAAGCAGTGGGGATATTTATTCCGATTGCTTTGACAAACCACCAACTATCTCCCCCGTAGCCGAAAAGATAATAGAACACCTTAAAACTATCAAGCACTATATAAAAGAAGCCCACGCAAGGGAAGAGGAATCCCGCGCAAGGGAAGAGGTAACTTTTACTAAAGAGGTGATAGTTGAAGAGGTAAAAATGGAAGAACAAATAAGTGAAAAACCGACACATGAACTAAACAACGTAAAAGGTGAGTCCGACAACGTTAAAATTCAAAAAGAGTCTAATTTTCAAGAAATTAACCTCTTGTCACCTTCTTTCGAAAACCATTATTTGGTACCTACTCATGCTAAGTTTTTAAAAGAGTTAAACACTAACACTAAAATTGACGAAATGGTAAGCATTAAGTTAACAAATGATCAAACTACACTAATAAAAGATGACTCATTTGAAATTAACATTACACCGGTTCCATGTTTCTTTCAAAATTCCTTTATTAGTAATATTACAATTGATAAAGATCTTTGTGTTAATATAATGTCAAACTACATTTTCGAAAAATTAAGTATTGGTGATTTTTCTCCACTTCAAATACCCATTTTTCTATCAAATCGGAAAACAATAAAATCAATGGGAGTAGTTGAAGATGTGTTAGTTCAAACAAATCAAATGGTAGTCCCAACCAACTTCGTCATCCTTGATGACGCGCCCCTAGTGTTGGGACGACCTTTTGTAAAAACCCACGTAGCTTTGAAAAATCAGAAGCAAAACAATCTACCAATTCAATTAGGGGCATTCAAAAGAAGTGTCGATCTTGAGATTTCAATAAAATATCCAATCGGCAATGATGACCCCCCTAATTGAAGATGAAGATGAACCACTCGATATGGAAGAAGAAATCGACCACTTTGTCGAATAAGAGGTCGCCATTGAACAAACCTTTTTGGTTCTCGACCAAAATGAGCAACCAAATAAGGAGTCTCCTAAAGACCCCCCACTTGAGCTCAAAGAACTCCCAAAAGATTTGGAATATGCTTTTCTCGACAAGGATGGTAAGTTACCTGTAATTATTTCGTCCAAATTAACTAGTGTAGAAAAAGAAAAATTAATCACACTTTTGAAAAAAACACAAAAAACGCGATCGCTTGGAAGCTTGTAGATATCAAAGGAATAAGCCCTTCCATGTGCACACACAAAATTTTAATGAATGATGACTATAAATCGGTAATACAACCACAACGTAGAGTAAATCCAAACGTCCAAGAAGTGGTTAAAAATGAAGTCATCAAATTACATGACGCCGGACTCATTTACCCATTTTCCGATAGCCCTTGGGTAAGTCCCGTCCAAGTAGTTCCTAAGAAAGGAGGTATGACGGTGGTCACTAACGAGAAAAATGAATTAATACCAACAAGAACCGTCACCGGATGGAGGGTGTGTGTTGATTATCATCGATTAAATGAGGCAACAAGGAAAGATCATTTTCCCTTACCCTTTATTGATCAAATGTTAGAAAGATTATCCGGTCACAAATTTTATTGTTTCTTAAATGGTTTTTCAGGTTACTTTCAAATATCGATAGTGCCCGGAGACCAAGAAAAGACAACATTCACATGTCCCTATGGAACTTTTGCTTATCGACGCATGCCTTTCAGTCTATGTAATTCCCCCGCAACTTTTCAACGTTGCATGGTGGCCATCTTCCATGATATGATAGAAAAGACTATGGAAGTCTTCATGGACGACTTTTCTATCTTTGGAGATTCATATGACCAATGCCTCGATAACCTTGAACGAATGCTATCCCGATGTGAGGAAACTAACCTCGCCCTTAATTGGGAAAAATGTCATTTCATGGTAACGGAGGGAATAGTACTCAGTCATAAAATCTCAAGCGAAGGAATGGAGGTTGATAGGGCTAAAATAGACACTATTTCTCGATTACCACCCCATCCTCCATTAGAGCAATCAGAAGTTTCCTAGGGTATGCCGGATTTTTTAGACGATTTATCAAAGACTTTTTCTAAAATCTCAAGACCTTTAACAAAATTACTTGAAAAAGATGCGCCATTCATCTTTGACAAGGATTACAACCAAGCATTTCTAACACTAAAAGAAATGCTAGTCAATGCACCTATCATGATAGCGCCTGATTGGAAATTACCTTTCGAAATCATGTGTGATGCAAGTGACTTTGCAGTTGGAGCCGTCTTGGGACAAAGAAAAGATAAGCATTTTCACCCAATATATTACGCTAGTAAAACACTTGAGGATGCACAAGAAAATTACACAACATCTGAAAAGGAATTACTAGCTGTAGTATTTGCTTTTGATAAATTTCATTCTTATCTTGTTCTTTCTAAAACGATAGTTTATACAGACCATGCAGCCATTCGTTATCTCTGTAAGAAACAGGACGCCAAACCACGTTTAATCAGATGGATTCTACTCCTCCAAGAATTTGACATTGAAATAAAAGACAAAAGAGGAGCAGAAAACACCGCTGCGGATCATCTATCCCGCTTGGAAAATCTAGCTTTGGTGGCAACTAGGGACGAGCTAATCAATGAAAAATTCCCAACGGAGTCCTTTGAAATGGTGGAGTACCGAGAAGAGCCATGGTACACCGACTACGCCAACTACTTAGCTAGCGGAATAGTCGCAAAAGGATGGTCACATCATCAAAGAAAAAAAATTCTTTGCCAATGTAAAACATTATTTTTGGGAAGATCCTTATCTTTTCAAAATGTGTGCTGACCAACTTATTCGATGATGCGTACATGGTGGTGAAGCAAGAAGAATTCTCCACCATTGTCATGAAGGTCCATACGGAGGACATCATGCTGCCGCTAGTACCACACAAAAGGTATTTGATTCAGGATTTTATTGACCAACCATCTACAAAGACGCCCAAAGTCTTATCAAGACATGTGATGCATGCCAACGATCAGGTAATATTTCTTCCAAAAACGAAATGCCACAAAATGGTATTATTGTTTGTGAAATTTTTGATGTGTGGGGACTCGACTTTATGGGACCTTTCCCACCGTCAAAAGGAAACAAATATATACTTATGGTAGTGGATTACTTGTCAAAATGGGCCGAAGCCGAAGCTATTCTAACAAATGATGGAAGGGTTGTGGTAAGATTCCTGAAACGATTATTTTCTCGTTTTGGAACTCCAAAAGCGTTAATAAGTGATAGGGGTACCCATTTTTGTAACCATCAACTCGAATTTTTTTTAACAAGGTATGGGGTCTATAACCGGATCTCAACTGCATATCACCCTCAAACAAATGGACAAGCCGAAGTGACTAATCGAGGTTTAAAGAGAATACTTGAAAAAACCGTAGGGTTAAATAAAAAGGAATGGGCCGATAAATTAGACGACGCTTTATGGGCTTTTCGAACTGCATATAAAACAACCATAGGTACCACCCCATATAAGCTCTTCTATGGAAAAAGTTGTCATTTGCCAGTAGAAATAGCACACAAAGCCTACTGTGTAATAAAAAACGTAAACTTAGACATAGAAATTGCCGGTAAAAATTGATTTTGTCAATTGAATGAATTAGAAGAATTAAGGAATCACTCATTTAAACCCCGTGCTCAGGTGTCTGTTTCCCAAAATGGACAAGCCGAAATTTATAAGGAAAGAATGAAAAATTTGCATGATAAACACATTAAACCTAATGAATTTCGGCTAGGAGATCAATTTCTACTGTTTAATTCACGACTTCGATTATTTCCCGGTAAATTAAAGTCTAGATGGCCATGACCTTTTTCTATCACCCATATTTTTCCACACGGTGCAATCGAAATTAAATCTCGGAGTGGAATTCCATTCAAAGTCAATGGCCAATGGCTAAAGCTTTATCAAGGATTCATTGAGAATGAAGAGGAGGAGATCTCGCTACAAGCGGCCGAGGAATAAACGAAGGTTTGTGCACCAACATCATATCTTGTACGTAATGGACGTCGGAAAAACTTCAAAAATCGGTAAGATTTCTAAAACCAAGTTTTGGGAAACAGGTCACTCATACGTGCACTAAAAAAAAATTAACTTTTACCTGCCCACGGGGCCGTGGTCGGCTACTGTCGGGGATAAAACCCCTTTTGTCTTCTCATTTTCATTTCAACATGACCCGTTTCCCCTAAAACTCTCTGGTTCCTCCGCGAATCTCTGCAGATTTTCATGTTCTTCCACCGTTCAACATCGTCAAGGTATGATTCTATCATCATAGTTAGTTAGTTTAATGATTTTCATGTAGTTAAACATCAAAAATTTGAGGAAAAATCTAGGGTTCTTGAACTTGAACCGAATCAAACCTCAAATTTTTGCTTAGATCTGTTAGTATTAGTATAGTTGCATGTTATAGGAAGTAAATCAACTGAACTTGTTTATGGATTTGCCCAATTTTGAACAAAAACCTCAAACCCTTGTTTTTGAACTGAAAAAGATATAATTGAAGGGGTAAACGGTTTAATTTCGAAAAAACGGCACTTGGGGTTTCATTTTCGAGGAAAACCGCCCCTACTCAACCAAAAATTTTCAAGTTTTCGGAACCGGGTCGAACAATGGGAATTTTGGGAAACAGATGCCTGAGCACGGGGTCATGCTCAGCGAGCACGGGGGTGTGGCCAGCAGATACTGGTTGAACACGGGGCGTGGCCATTGGCCACGGGGACGTGTCTAGCTTGCTGTTTTCAGTTTTCTTCGAAAATTTATTGTTTCGTGCTAATTGTTTTGTGTTTTCTTTCAGATGGCCAGGAAATTCACAAGCTTCAATCAAAATGAATGGAACTATCAAGCCCAATTTGTTGTTCTCAAGACTAGGCCCGAGGAAAATCCAAGACAAGTATGCCTCGAAACCCTGGAAGCTGTGGGACAGCTAGATCATTTCAACACCCTAGTCACGGGTCCACTAAGGGTGGCCCTCTACACTAGACTCCATTTGGTCCACGAATATAGCATGGAGTTCTATATCACGTTCGCGTTCAAACCTAAAGCAGAGCCATTTGATGAGCAAGGGGTTTAATTCCGTTGTGCCGGGGAGGTACTTTCAATCTCTATTGCACAGTTTGGGGCACATATTGGGTTGTTTTCCGAAGAGGATGCCGGAGAAGAAGAAAACACGGGTGGTCTCCGTGAGCTCTCACTCAACATGCGTCAGACGACATGGTCTCAAATCGGGGAAGGTCCATACGATCCAAGCCAAACCAGGAGTTCCCAGTTGCGGGACCCTCTCTACCGCTACATTCATAGGGTCTTTAGCAACTCCCTCAGTCAAAGGCATGAAAGTACTGGTATTGTTAACCTACGAGATCAGACGGTCTTATACTGCATCCACAATCGTGTCCCTCTTGACGTCCCACACCTGCTCCTCCGAAACATGCACTTGAACCAACTAGCCACCGCCCCGACACCCATCTTCTTCGGAGGATGGATCTACCGCCTTTATAAGACCTTTGTTCAAAGAATGCCAAAATCCTTCCGAAAGGGTCCATGGTCGGGCAAGGTGGATCTCGTTATATGCCGCTCAATGGGAATCACCAACGAGGCGGGTGATGGAACGGTCCGCTTTCAAACCGTTCAGGGGCATGTTTGGAACCCACAAGAGGCTCTCGTTCTTCACGCCAACCCAATTCGTCCTCCTCCTTAGTTTCATGGCCAGCCGGGTTCATCCTCGTCTCAAGGGGTGGTTTTCCTAACTTTCAAAGCTTACATGATCTTTTGTAGGAAAACCTCTTATGCACCTGCAACACCTACATCATGGCCAGCAACACCTACACCCGGGTCAGAGCAATGGAGAGGAACATCTCCGACGTACAAGATGACATCAGCCACATCCGGGTGCACATGGTGTATCGAGGAGGAAACGATGAAGACGAGGACATGGATTGATGTGGAGGTTTTGAAGGTGGTGTGACACGGATGCAGCTTCTACCAGTTTAACCTTTTATCCCACGAAGAATTAACTGGCCAACGTGCCAAAGTTTGAACAATTTACTTTCTTTAACACTTTTACTTTTCTGCATTTTATTTTTAGTTTGTGTGATGTGGATGATTAACATTGGTATGTTCAGGATGGTTGTTATTTGTTGTGTGGTGTGGTATTAAAGCAAAACAGGTACCCAGGAAGCTTGGTGGCACTAAGTATTAGTGCTACATAAGCCCGGAAACCTATACCGAAAGCCAAAAACCTGTTTTCATTGATTGCAGACTGTCACCACGGGGCCGTGCTCAGCCAGCACGCCCCCGTGTCCACTACCCTGTACGTACTGTTGTCTGAAAACTGCCCACCACGGGGCCGTGTTCACCAGGCATGCCCCCGTGGCCTTCTGTAAGTTTCTGTTACTGGCACTCTACCATGAGGCCGTGCTCACCAAGCACGTGGCCATGGCCAGTAACACCAAACCTTGTTTTTCAACACCTTTTTACACATTCAATCAACCTAAAAACTTATTTTTGGGATACATTAAGGACAATGTGTAATTTAAGTGTGGGGTGGATGCTAAAGCCTTGAATTTTGCAAGTCCTAATAACAAGCCTTACACAAAACTCTATTGGAACCGCTAATCACCCCAATATTTTTTCAAAAAAAAATTTCATTTTTTTTTACTTGTTTTGGTTTAATTTGGGAATAAAAAGTTCTAAAAAGGTTATATTTATACAAATTTACAACCAATAGCGTCGTGATAAAAAGAACCAACATAAGAAAATTATGAAACGACATGACAAATCTAGTTAAAATCTGATTATATATACTTGATCACATCATAAACCCATTCCCACAATAAGTGAGTTTTGAGCCTTTATTGAGCATACATCTTTAAACTAAAATGCTCATTTTTCGTTTCTTGTGTGAATATCCGCTTGGTTCTTACGACTCTAGAACTTGCCACAACAATATATTCCCGGTCCTTACCAACTTAAACCCAAGTAAGTAAATGATAGAGACATTAGGACTAACCCATTTTCCTTTCAACTCCATTATTTTTCATTTTCTTTATCACCTACCCAAAATCCCCCTAGTTAACCCCTTTGAGCCTAAACCTTTTCATTTCTAAACCCATAAAACAAGCACCTTTACCCACCAAAACCTTTTTCTTTTCAACCTTTTTTTTAGTAAAAAGCTCAGTTTTCTTGTGACGCTTCTTTATTAAAAAAATGAAGTCTAGCAATAAACAAACAAAGTCCTCAAAGAAACTTTGTTTGAAAATGCTTAATTTGAATAAAAGTCACAAAAACAAAAGTTTTACGACGACCGATGCTTTTTACGATTTTAGCCCTTTTTACTAACCACTAACCAAAAACCACCTACCTTTAGCCCAAGCCTAACCCTTTCCCAAGTCCTCTTGATATTTACGAAGGTTTATAGTTAAAAAGGAGGAGGATTGATTGCTTGGAAAGCATATGGTAGAAGTAAGTTCCATGCCGGTCTCGAGTGTTTCACAAAAATACATATTCGGCCGAGTGTTGAGTGATCTCCCGTGAGGTATGGGAACTTGTATATAAATGGAATTTTAAAGAGGCATGTTATGCCCAAATAAGTAATTTCTCTTATGAAACATTCTAAATAAATCATAACGAATAGGATTGTAAATGGCATAAAAATAAAACCCAATAAAGATCTTGGATTCCCGACACTCAAGGCAAGCCTAAAACTTCTTTTCTACCCATTCCATTTGGGTGTGTAAGCCACATAATAAAGAGTTTTGCTTGAGGACAAGCAAAGATTCAAGTGTGAGGGTATTTGATGTGTGCAAAATGCAACATATAAATTACATCAAATGAGGCATAAAACTAACCCTTTTTTAGTACTAATGTTGGAAAAAGTGTGCTTTTGTCTTCTTTTTGTATTTTCAGGACCAAATGAGCTTAAACGAACAAAAGGAACAAATATAAAACAAAAACTAACATAAATACAAAGAAAAGGAATAAATGTGGCATGCCCGACCCCTCGACAGCATCTCCAAGAGAAAAAACAAGAAACAGAGGGCTGACCACGGCCCGTGCCCACTTGACACGGGGGCGTGATCAGATATCTGTAGAAATGGACAAAGCTATGGAAGCTTCTACGCACACCACGGGGGCATGCCCAGCTCAGCACGGGGCATGGTCAACGCTAAGATTTGTAGAATCTTGCAAATCTTGATAGTACATATACGCTTCTTCACACGGGGTCGTGCCCAGCGACCACGAGGCCGTGTGGAGCCTAATACAGACAAATGTAATTAATGAAGGAAGAGAAAAGGGATGGCCATGGGGGCATGTCCGCTGGACACAGGGCCATGGCCGGGCTTCTGTTCTGGCTATAAATAGGGGTGCTTGGTTCTCTTCAAAGGAATCCCTTGGCAAACCACCTATCTCCCACTTTGCCACCACTCCACCACCACTACAACACCCACATCAACCACCATCATCCATCATCCACCTTAGAGTGTGTGTAGTAGTCTCGGGATCCAAGATTGATAGTAAGAATTCTTGTCAATCAAAGGCCATGTTTGGCTAAGTCTCTTACATCACTTGGTGAAGACAAGCATTTAGTGTATTACTTTTGATTTTTAATCTTTTTGCACTTTTTATTTGGTTTCGTGTTACTGACTTTAATAACTAGTTTCTTATGTTGAAGGTGAAATTTTTTTATCATTTGTCCGTGGTGTCTTGGCATTACTTTACTGTCTATATAAAGTAAAAGATTTTCACCATTCATATATCTACGGTCTATATAGAGATATGTTGGCTACCTGGTCGGGGGTTAAGGGAATGGTTTAGTAAGGTTCTTGCCTTGTTAAGTGTATAGATCCTGCAAGGACCTGGGTCAAGCTTACTAGGACCTCCTTCAATACCCACTGGTATTGGATGGCGGGGGTGCGAATGGCTTGATCCCCTCATATGTAAACTACTATTGATACATTAAACCGGCTATTTGGGATTGTATCCCAGCTGACTCAAACCACTTAGCCGAGGGTAACGTCACCTTCAAAAGAGGGGCCTACCACTTTTCGCATTAATAACTTAATTAATTATCTTTCAATATTCTGACTCTTTGGGATTGTATCCCTGCTGACTCAAACCACTGGGTTGAGGGTAACGTCACCTTCAAAAGAGAGGCCTACTACAATAACTAAGATAATCTCTTAAAAAGTGCAAAAATGCGGAAATCATCAAAGGATACATTAAAGGCGAGTCGGATCCAAACGATTCATCTTGTCTATCTGTTTTTATTTTATTTTTATTTCAGCATTTTTAGTTTTTATTTTTCATGTTTCAAATCTTTTCTCAAAAATTTTAGATTAATTAGACATTGAGGATAAACCGGTACTAAAAGCTCTTGTGTCCTTGGACGACCTCGGTATCTTACCAACGCTATACTACGCTCACGGTGGGTGCACTTGCCCATGTGTGTGTTTAGTGTTAGTAGAATATCGTGTTTTATAAATTTAAAACTTGACTAATGTGTAAAATGGGCTTAAAATATCAAAAAAATATATATATCACGCTCGACACGCATCACGCGTCACAAAAACAACATAATCGTTTGTGCCTTCTGGTAACGAGAGAATGGATGCGCTACAGAGTTTCACCTTCAACTGTTGAAACGCGGATTCCTGAGCAATATTTCAAGTTAGAGCTGTGAGGGTTTGCATACGATCAGGAAAAACGAAAAAAGTCATACATTGGAAACTAACATATGGTTGTTTGTGTTGTAGGAGATTTGGATGTCGTCGAAGAAAAACAAGTGGTATACCCGTCAAGGTAGGCTAAATTCGAATGCCGTGACTAAGAATCTATATTGGTCGTATCGAGTTCCAAGGACAGTGCTTGAGATATCATCATATCTATGATATTTATGGCCCGATGCTCCTCGAGTAACGTTCGTAGGGAGTAACTCATCCAACTGAGAGTTCGCGAAGAATGTTGTTAAGATAAGGATCATATAAATCGAGAAGTGTATCATGAATGGATGTGGGAACATGCAAAAAAAAAATAGTCGCAATCGGTGCGTATGCAGGGGTTTACTTGGTGTCAGGGGTATAGCTGGTCATACACAAGTTGCATGAGGTTAAAATGAAGAACGCCGTTTTCCGAAAAGAGGTGTCACGTTAGTATCAATCATAACAAGAATTTACCATAGAAAAATGGTTGTTGCACGAGTTTGTAGTGTTATGGTTTACTAAAACTTCCGTCTAAGTTGTCAGGCTCGCCCACACGTAAAGGAGGAATAATTCACCTGGATCCATGAACTTTGATGAGTTTGTGATTTATCGAGTCGGTAAGCAACCAAATTCGGAGGAGTTTCCTTAGGTCGTGTGAATGAATCTGAAATATGTATGTGTAGTCATGCGGTTTCAAAGAAAGGACGCAAAAACATGTTCACGAGGGTATGATCGTATCAACAACACCTTACTATCCCCAGGGTTTCAAGATTTGATCACCAATGATCGAAAGTCGAGCCTTCCAAATTCTCTATACTAGGGTAAGTTCGTGTTAGCGTCTCTGCATGGAGAAGCGAGGATGTGGTGTAACCGTGGTACAGCAATGACGGTTTTGTAGAAATTAGGCATGGCATTAGTCAACAAGCATAGGTCGGTACAAAGGCTAGTGAAAAGATTTCACATAATTAAGATAAACTATCGTAGAATCAAAATGCGACTCTTGTAGGGTAAGGGGAAAGGGGTGAGATAAATGTGTAATTCATCATGTCTGTCTGTAGGTTGAGTAATCCGTATTTCCGTCTTCGAATGTCCTGAAGACTATCCCATCATTAGGAGGCATCCACTTGCTAAGTTGGGTATACGAAGGTGTAAATCAAAGTAGAATAAGAATTAACCACTCAACAGGGTAATGGGGGGGGGGGGTAACCTTGTGATCGGTGGAAATTACGGTATGGTTGTTAGCCTTTCGTTATATCGGTTGCGGATTGAAGAAACAGGAGGTTGGTGACCTTCATACGATGAATTGAGCGAAAGCAAAAACCCAACAACTAACCGAGGAATTTCGCCGACTATTCCGTTCTCCAAAGGCTGTTCCAGTAACGGTAGATGACGGCAATGACACGAAAGGGAAGTTCGTTGCATCATGGTCATGTGAGTATATCATTGGTCCAAAACAGAGTTTGGATAATAGGGTTTCGAGTTGTACAAAGACAAACTCGTGTAACTGTGACTGCTTCGTTTTTGGTGACGACTAGTCGAGATGATGGGGTTTGTTGACATGGACGCATGGGTATACTGTTAGCCTAAATCCAAGTTCATTTGGGCTGGCTCTGGTCTACGTGAGTGTTGTCGTACCAACCGAATGTACGGAGGGTTAGATCTGAATTCTAGCTGTAACGGTGATGTCATGTAGAGACAATCGCATGAATAGATAGAACACATAAAACGGTCGTCGTAGCGGGGTGACGAGAAAACAGAAAAAAAAATTGATCACTACTTGCCAAGTTTCGAGTAAACAGTTGAGTGTCACAAAGAATGCATTAGGGCTAATAGACAACATGCTACTACCCTACCTAAACATACCATAAGCAGCACACCATGCAAAAGTAATCTAGCAAGTAGGCAATACAAACATAAATCATACCACCTAAAGTCTTGAGTCTTGCACGTGGAGTGACGTGTCGTTGTGGATCGTTGAGCACTGAACAGGTTATAGTCTGGGTTTTATCAAAAAGTTTTTCCTTATTTAAAACCAAGTTCACTATAACCAATGGCTCTGATACCAATCTGTCACACCCCCAAAATCCACTAGCGGAGTATTACCGCGAGGCGTGTGACTGACCAGGATCGTACCACCAATCATACGGAACATTAAGTAAATTAAAGTAAAACCATCGCAAATAAAACGTTTAGTGTTCACAAAACCAAAGTCCAAAACCAAGTTTAAGAGATAGCGGAAGCATAAAGTCTAAAACCCATTATTAATTTAAAAGCATAAAGTTTAATGTGAGGAACCCAGCAGTTGGTTCCTTGCCACAACGTCCACTCCTCGTGCAAGCTCCATCCATATACCTAAAGACCTGCAAAGCATGCAGTAGGGTGTCAACAAAGAGTTGGCGAGTTCACAGTTGGTTGTTCGTTTTAATGTTGTTCCAAAAACCATAAGTTGTTAAGTTTCTTGTTCTTTATAAAAACATGCCATGGGGAGCTACCCCACTGTTTTAAACCACTAGACCCGTTACCGTACCGACTACTGACTGTAGTTATGTTTAGTGCCCCATGTCAATGTCTATCATCATTGACTAAGTGCCCAAGTATATTAGTCCACGCGCTTCCTCTGCGGCATGGTGTGAGGCTTGTCAAACCTAATAGCGCTATTTAACTAATAACCCGTTCGCCATTGGCCCGACGATTAAGTCGATACAAAAATGGAGGACTTAAGATAGAGTTGTTATCTAGTAAGCTTAAGACATGTATTATAATGGTTGTCACCCTTCCCAAGGAGGGTGGAGGTACGTATTATACCCAAGGAGAATACGCAGGTTGTATCCCACTTAAGGGGGATAGTTGTTGTTTAATCCATTACCAAACCACCGGGAATCCCATGCTTTGACGAAAAGTGTGAACTCACCTTTGATTGCTCGGTTGGTCTCTTAAAATGGTTAACAGTCAAGGTTTGTCAATCACGTCCTAATACGATTACCATTTAGTTCATTAGTGTGTTCAAATAAGGCACGAAGCTCCTACACGCATCTAACACATAACATGCACTCACTTTGACGGTTTACGCACATATACATATTCCACATATAACTACACATGAACAAGCACACAATACTTCACATAACACTTTCATGGACATTAAACAAGTTGGATCATTATCAGATAGCATAATCGACATCTAGACACGCAAATCACAACTTATAATGTTTCAGCTCTAACATCCAGAACTAGGCTGTTTTCGGGTATTTTTAAAAAATAGTTATCTTGTTCCAAAAATTCTAAATAATTTACATAACGTTCTAACGGTCCACATCACCTTGTGTAAAAATCTCAAGGCCTAATTCATTACCAATTATTTAATAAAAATCATTTATTGGGCTGCAGTCAGATTCGTCACTTTCTAACTGCAGTCCATGGAAAAATTCATTTAAAATTCATCATTAGCCCGATTGGTGAAGTTCCAGTTGGATATTTACGATGACACCTGTGCCCAGCTACTGTACGAATTTCATGACCTAACTCTATCCAGATTACAAGTTATGATGAAAAACATAACATGAATTTTCTGCAGGAAAAAAGCAGCTTTTGCTGCTGTGAAAAACGACTCTTTAAAAATAGCAAACGACCTCAGAAAAATGTGATTCCAACGCCATTTGAAGTGTTTTTCGAAAACGTATGAATTAGATTTCAGAAAATAAATTTTTCAATTTATACCGATCCGTTTACAGCCAACTGAATTTGGCTGTTTTTGCTAATCAGCATTCTGTTTTTCATTTAAACGATACCAAAGCGCTTGTAAATGATCCCGACATTTCCTAATAACAAATAACAGCAGATTAACCATCAATTATCACCTAACCATATCAATAATCACATAACCCTAGATATAAAACATCATGATTTTCGCAAAAACGCAGCCAACGATCATGTATGCATACGTATCATCAATTAATTCAAACAATCGCATAATCACCCGAAACTAATTATGCAACAACAAAAACCTATCATAACAACTCAAGATCACAACCATGTCTAAACAAAAACACACCATGAACCACAATCTAATCAAGAACACTAACCTTGGAGCGAAGAGAAAGGCGAATCGATGAAGAGAAGGCGAACAAGAAGCTGAATCTGGGCACCGAAAGGGGGGGGGGGGGTTCTCCTGCCGTCGCACAAGGGGAAGGGGGGTGTGGTTTTGTGGTATTTTTTTTTCGTGTGTCAAGTATTGTATGTATAATTGAAACATGGAGGGTTTGGGCTTAATGGGCTGCAAAGAACAAGAAGGTGCGGTTTGGGCTTATTGTTTCGCATAGGGGACATGGGGTGGGGTTGGGCCGATTTGTGGTGCAAGGGGGAAGGGGGTGGGTTAGGGTTGGGTTTTATAAAGTAGCGGTTTCACCTATTTCGCAAAATAACTAATTAACATGTCCCGTGTCGCAAATTAACACACTACAATGTTTCGTTGCACAAAATAACGTTTTCCAATATTTCAGTTTCGGGTTTCGGTTTCACGTAATTTACATTACACATTACCAAGCACACAATCGTTCAAATAAAATCAACCACCATAATCAATTCATTTAACGTACATGTAATTACACAGTAAAATAAAACGTTCAGGGATTTATACGAGTTGTCACATAGTCAATCAGTAAGCCAATGTGGGTTCTGCGGTTGACAACGACAGGTTGGTGCTTTAACTCATATCTGGTTTAAACGAGCAATATGAGAGGATCGCAACCATATTTCCGCAACAAGATCCCAACCCAACTTTTTATGAAGCTCGTTCAAAATTAGTCTTGGTCGAAAGTCGAAAGGCAGAGCATGCGATGCATATGGCTCAGACTGCGGGCACCACACTAAACACTAACACTTCACGACCCTCAAACCAAGCCCACTCAGACACGGAGTGAGAGCGTGGTCATGGTAGAAGCCGTGGACGCGGCAGGGGACGACAGCTTAGCCATGGCAGGGGAGCATCTGGGTCTTCAGGATACCCTATCGGCGCACCAGGACAAGGCTGACCTCCTAACCCATGGGCTGGAAATCAGCAGTGGGCAGCTTATAACAATTTTAATAATAATTGGGCCGGCATTCAGCAGTGGGCCGCCCTACAACGTTGGAACTCATGGGTTACTCCACCACTGTGCCCCTACCCCACTACCTCCCCTAGGCCCAACACTAATACTAGTGGATAAGGTATTCTTGGCCCGCGACCCAATCAAGCTCACTACACTGCTTACACACCCACCAACAATGAACAGGAGCTCCACACCATGTCTCTAAATCAATAAGACCCGACTCTCTACATGGACACCGGAGCGATAGGTAACATAACCAATAACTTCACTAATTTCCGATCTTTTTAATAATAACATGCCTCAGAATATTATTGTTGGAAATGGCTCTGCAATACCAGTTATTGGACAAGGCAACCAAACCTTACCACCACCCTTCCCACCCCTTATTCACAAAAAAACGTCCTTTACACCCCTAAACTTATAAAAAAATTGATCTCTGTCTGTCGGTTCACTACCGAAAACTTTGTTTCTGTTGCATTTGACCCGTTTGGTTTTCTTGTTAAGGAGTACAAGACCTGGATCCCTATCCTCCGGTGCAACAGCAGCGGTGACTTTTACCTTCTTTTGCTTGGATCTAGAAGCACCACTACCACACCTTCCACCTTTGCTGCTATCTCATCTGATTTATGGCATCAACGTCTTGGACGCCCGGGACAGCATTTATTACATTCTCTTAAATAATCGTGTTTTATTGACTTTGGGTAATTGAATGAACATGTTTATCAATCTTTGTGTGTTTGGTAAAAGTGTACGGTTACTGTGACATCTGTGCCTCCACGGCCATCGAACAAATACCAAATCAATGAAATTTTGTGTTTCATACTTGAGATTTGTATAAATATATGTATCGTTTGTACATATCAATTCTTGTTCGATTTCGAGCTCTAAATCGCTTTCTGGAAAGTTATACGCAAACTGATGCGTAAATGTAATCGGTTTAACGCAAAAAACACTCCGGGATAGTAAAATAGGCTTAACATACCTTAAATAACCTTTCCATAACTTAGAAATAAGTTTTGGATGGTTTGGTATGCCGAAATCAAGTTTATTCGCTTACAGGGACTAGTTTCGACAAACTGTGAAAGTATGCCGATTCGTACTGTAATGAACATTATGGAACTTGATCATAAGTTAAACATACCGTAAATATCCTTTACATAGCTTAGAAATAGGCTTTGAGGGGTTCGGTATGCTAAAATAAACTTTATTGATCATTCAGGGACTAAAAGCGTCAAAAAGTGCACAAGTTTGCATTTTTGCGCATATCTTACGTTATGAATATATCTGGACATCCAAAAATTTATGTAATCACTAAAATATTTTATTTTAGTGAATGGTTTGATAAAATTCCATTCGTCGCCTAATTTGGATCGTTTTTGCGTTCGTTACGACTTCCGTCGTAATTAACCGAACAACGCAACCGTACGACCAAACGAGCCAACATCCGAGATATTTTTGAGCATGTTTTGAGTTCCCTATACTTTAACTTCATTTTAGAGCCTTGAAATGGGGTTAACGGGGTTCAAACGCATCGAAAAAGGCCTGAAACATGTGCAGGGACCAAAACTGTCATTTTTGAAACTTTGCTGAATATGGCACTTGGTGGGTAACGACTGAATCTGTGATTTAGGTGTGGGTTAGGTGGGTAACGACTGAATCTGTGATTGTTAATTTACCCTTTGGTGGTTTATTAATGCGAGAAGCGATAGGCGAGTTGCGAAGGTTTGGATGTTATTAGCGAGACAATCAAAAGTAGTTCACAATTAAAACGAGAATGATTTAAACGACTGAAGCAATTTTCAATGAGTTAAGCGATTTGGGTAAACGATTGGTTTTTGGTTAGTGTTTAGATAACGGGACGGGTGTAATGTGATGAAAGCATGGTGGATACACCGCTGGTACTTCCTATATATAAGTGTTTTCATCGTATTACATCCCGTGGCGTTATTTAGTTCACTCGGGTAAACGATTTTGAAACGATATCACACAAACGAGGTTTTGGAAATGATATAAACCATACGAGTTTTATTAACGAATTTTATTAACGAGTTTTTACGAGATGTTTTACAATTTGATTTAATTAAATAAATGTTTTGGGTTAAGAATTATGGCTACGAGATTTTATAATTTATAACCAACTTGATTTGAGTTGGTTAATTATGTCGCAATACTATACTTTTCAAAACAAGGTTTTTAATTAAGTATTGCAACATGTAAACTAGCCATGAATCCGACACTCTCAAAAACCTATGTACTCGCCAGCATTTCTTTGTTGACTTTGTTTTCACATGTGTTTCAGGTATTGATTGAATGATGTTGATTGCTAGGATGCATGCTCACATAGGACTGGACAAGGCCTTAGTGACTTAATAACAATGATAGACTATGTTTAACTTGTTTATTTAGATTTCCAGACGATGTAAATATTTAATGTTTTATAAAACGAAACTTCAAACTTCCGTGTGTTTTGAAACAATGATTCTGTTACAACACTCCCCGACGATTCCGCCGCAATTTGTTGTTTGACGCGGTCGGGGTGTGACAGTTACCGTTTGCTACTTCTAATACTTCAATTTTTCACCATTCGATATCATTCACAGTGACATATGGACATCCCCGATCTTGAGTTCGAAAGGATGTCGTTATTATATATTATTTCTAGATGACCTAACCAAATTCCTATGGACCTTTCCCATCTCTAAAAAATCACAAGTATACCCAATCCTTTGCAATTTTTAGATCTTAAAACAATACCGTCACCTATCCTTAGATGACAACCACAACAAGAACACAAATTTTGAATCCGCTTCGAAAACCAATCATCTGTTCTAGGATGATTGATTACTAGGTTTTGAACCCTCTAAGTTTTCAAAATCTCGTCAAAGTTTGGGTCTTATAATGTGAACACGTGCAAACTGGAAGGGTGAACACATGTACCCTGAGTTTTCTGTCTAAGGCTAGAATGTTCGTACAAATCCGCAGTATTGGACCAGTCACTCTTACCAGGGAACTCTTGGGGTGAGTGTTCACTTATAGGCGAGCATGTCTTCAGTGATACATTAATATGACCCATTTACTTTAATTAATCACCGTCACATTTGTTTGCTTTAGGTAACAAACAAATGATCGCAATTTCTATGCGTTGTCGTTCTGTTTTAATTATCTGATAACATTTCACTTGTTTTCTCCTATGTCTTTCATTTCCTCTAGAATGTCTCTTCATCGCAACGACACTCAAATGTCCGAGCAAACTGCCAAATTTGCCCAGCGAATAGGGGAAGTAATCCTGAAGACTGTGGATTTAGGTATCGCCATGTCTCGTCTCAATAATGAAGCCACCCAAGAAGCATCGAAAGAAGCAGAAGCCGAGCCTTCAAAAAAGTCAAAGAAGCGAAAAGCTCCAAAGGATCCCGTAGCCGTTACACCAAATCAAGCAAAATCTAGCCAGGTGGCAGCACCACCAGCCAAGAAGCCGTACTTAGGAACTGCTCCTTTGTGCAATCAGTGTAACCTCCACCACTATGCTAGTGTCAAATGTCGGAAATGTTTCAACTGTGGACTCATCGGTTATTTGGCACGAGACTGTCGTTCAGTCACTGTGCTAAACCAAGCTTTTCAGAACCCCGTTCAATTTCAAGCAGATCCGGCACGGGCTCATTTTCCTCCTGGTACTTGCTACACCTATGGCGAGACGGGTTATGTCAGGGACAGATACCCAAAGGTTTTTAATGCAAATCCGACCCACGGATGAGCATTTGGCCGATTAGAAGAAGTTGTTGCTTTGAATAATCCGAATCTTATGTTTATGTTTCTAGTATTTTCCTTTGAACTCGGAAACAATCAATTTTTTTTATAAATAAATCTTTATTTGCAATTCTGATGTACAAATATAGTTGCATGTGTGTATGACATACCCCTACGATACCTACACCAAAGAACCGTATTTGTAGTTCTCTCATTCATATGATCGCTCATGATTTCCTCGAAAATTCTAAGTGCTCGTTTCATTCTAAGAAACGAAGTGACAATTTGAGTAATCACTTTAATTCCTTGGTTAGATAACTAAGGATACCTTTCTTCAATCTCATATTATTTCATTCTGATTTTTTTTCATAACAACATACATAGTATAGATTTTCAACACGACCCTCATAATTTCAAAATATTTCATATAGTCTGAAAACGATTTTTAACACAGTATATTTACTTAATGTATCAAATGCATAATTTCAAAGGCTTTATCCATATTTTCAAAATCCTTATGCATAATTTCAAAATTTACCTCGCATGATTTTAAAACATTTTATAAATATACTTACCTAATACGCCTACTTTATGATTTCAAAAGTATTATGTAAGATTTCAACAACATTAAACATATTTTTTGAAAAGAACCCCATGCATAATATTCGAAAAGCATTCTGCTCATATTATACAACCTTCAAACCCTGCTTCATATGTCGCCTTGGCATATCTAGCACCTCAACTTCAAGAGTTATCTGATAAAGGATTCATCCGACCGAGCTTTTCGCCCTGGGGAGCTCCTGTCCTCTTTGTGAAGAAGAAAGATGGGTCTTTTCGAATGTGTGTCGATTATCGTGAGCTTAATAAGCTTACCATCAAGAATCGATATCCCCTACCTCGAATCGATGATCTCTTTGATCAACTGCATGGTGCTACCTGTTTTTCCAAGATCGATCTGCGTTCTGGGTATCATCACCTTCGTGTTCTCGAAGAAGATATTCCCAAAACTGCATCCCGCATGAGATATGGACACTATGAGTTCACCGTCATGCCTTTTGGTATGACAGATGTTCCAGCCATTTTCATGGATTTAATGAATAGGGTCTGTAAACCTTATTTAGACAAATTCATCATTGTGTTCATTGACGATATTCTTGTTTATTCAAAGTCTCGAGCCGATCACGAGCAACACCTTCGTTTGACACTGGAACTCCTGAAGAGGGAACAACGTTTTGCTAAGTGTGAATTCTGGCTTAAAGAAGTTCAGTTTTTGGGTCATATAGTCAACGAGCAGGGTATCCATGTGGATCCATCCAAGTTTGCTGCAATTAAGGATTGGAATACACCAACGACACCTACAGAAATTCGTTCTTTTCTTGGTCTCGCTGGTTATTATCTTCATTTTATTTCGAATTTCTCGAAGATCGCAGTGCCACTCACTGCTTTGACTCAGAAGAATAATCCTTTGGAGTGGGGATCTAAGCAAGAAGAAGCGTTCCAAACGCTGAAACGGAAAGCTATGTGATGCTCCTGTTTTGTCCTTGCCCAATGGAAACGATGATTTCGTTGTCTTTTATGACGCGTCGAATCTAGGCCTTGGTTATGTTCTTATGCAATGAGGTAAAGTCATAGCATATACGTCAAGACAGTTGAAAGTTCACGAAAAGAACTACACAACTCATGATCTTGAGTTAGGTGTTGTGGTATTTGCTCTCAAAATCTGGAGACACTACCTCTATGGAACGAAGTGTGTGGTTTTCACAAGACCACAAAAGTCTCCAGCACATTCTAAATCAAAAGGAGCTGAACATGAGGCAATGACAATGGGTTGAGCTCTTGAACAATTACGATTGCGTGATTCGCTACCTTCCTGGTAAGGCGAATATCGTAGCCGATGCGCTTAGTCGAAAGGAGCGAGTCAAGCTTCATTCTGTTCAAACTCTATCTGATATTCAATCTTGTGTCCTTCAAGCACAACGATCTTGTGTAAACGAAGGCTTATTGAAATATGAGCTACCACTTCAACTCGAGCTTAAACTCGAAACGAAAGGTGATGGGTTGCCCTATTTTAAGGATCCTTGGGGATGATTATTGCTCAAATCGGAGTCCTTAATTGAATTCATTGTATGCTTTAATACGTACATTACGATTCAATAAGGACAAAACCGAATTCCTATTAAGATCTTCCTATCTTCATAGTTAGATTCTTGAAAATGTTTAAAGTGCCAAATGAAATCCACGGATTAGATTCCTGGTGTATTTTAAATACCCGTGTCCAAAGATAACAAATTAAAGGTCAAATTAAACAATTATGCAATTATGTGATTATGTGTTTATGTGTTCTCCTTTATGTATTTGTGTGATCCGATTTTCGTTATCTAAATCCTCATAGAATCTTCCATATCTTCATATGAGGGATTCATAGTAGGATATTCAAAAGGTACTACCTTAAATCCTTAATGGGCTTCTACGTGGTAGTTAAGACCCTTGGGTTATATAGTACCATTCCATGATTCGAAAAGAGACCCTTGAGTGGTCTAGCTAAAGATTGATTCAGAATCTGGTTAAGAATGGCATGTGATGATACAGCTGAAAGGACCCTATGGTGGTCCAGTCACACTCATCACAGGTTCATTCATTTGGTTTTCCCCTACACATTATCAATTACACTGTGTGGAATATGCAAGGAATTACGTAATTATGGACGCGTACATAATTATAAAAATTCAGTGCACGGAAACCACAGTAAGATTTATCATGTGTAAGAACCAATAGTGACAACAATAACGAAACATGAACAATGTAATGGAGGTACGGTGGACGCACCAATGGCGCTTCATATACTTGTATATAAGTGTCCCTCTTACATTGCAAGCATAATGTTATTAAAGTTACTAGAAGTTCAGAACCCTAACCAGTGTTGTTTTATCTTTTCGACTTCATGTTTCGAGCTCTCACAAGTTTCCTCTAAATAAATTTCGGGACGAAATTTCCTGAAGTAGGGGAGACTGTGACATCTGTGCCTCCACGGCCATCGAACAAATACCAAATCAATGAAATGTTGTGTTTCATACTTGGGATTTGTATAAATATGTGTATCATTTGCACATATCAATTCTTGTTCGATTTCGAGCTCTAAATCGCTTTCTGGAAAGTTATACGCGAACTGATGCGTAAAGGTAATCAGTTTAATGCAACAAACACTCTGGGATATTAAAATAGGCCTAACATACCTTAAATAACCTTTACATAACTTAGAAATAAGTTTTGGATGGTTTGGTATGCCGAAATCAAGTTTATTCGCTTACAGGGACTAGTTTCGACAAACGGTGAAAGTATGCCGATTCGTACTGTAACGAACATTCCGGAACTTGATCATAAGTTAAACATACCCTAAATATCCTTTACATAGCTTAGAAATAGGCTTTGAGGGGTTCGGTATGCTAAAATAAACTTTATTGATCATTCAGGGACTAAAAGCATAAAAAAATGCACAAGTTTGCATTTTCGCGCATATCTTACGTTCTCAATATATCCGGACATCCAAAAATTTATGTAATCATTAAAATATTTTATTTTAGTGATTGGCTTGATAAAATTCCATTCGTCGCGTAATTTGGATCGTTTTTGCGTTCGTTACGACTTCTGTCGTAATTAACCGAACAACGCAACCGTACGACCAAACGAACCGACATCCGAGAAATTTTTGAGCATGTTTTGAGCTCCCTATACTTTAACTTCATTTTAGAGCCTTGAAATGGGGTTAACGGGGTTCAAACGCATCGAAAAAGGCCTTAAAAATGTGTAGGGACCAAAACTGTCATTTTTGAAACTTTGCTGAATATGGCACTTGGTGGCGCTGCCCGAGCAACTACCTGCCTTGGCCATGGCGCGGCATGAGTGACTGATCTGGACAGAAAGTTTATTTTCTGCATTTTTTAGTAATGGGGTCGAACTTGGGGGTCTATTTTGTAACTTTTTCAATACCGTTGGCTTGTTTTGAGGCACCCCTTGTATTGCAAATCTATGGGCTTGAGGTGTACGGCCATGATCGAAGCTCGTTTCCCGATAAACGATCCTAACGGTTGTGCCAAATCTATAAATACCCCCCACCTCTTTAGCTCCAAAACCAACTTGATTTTTCTGAAATTTCTCTAAGTTGAAGTGTTAACCACTTCATACCTGAGAATACTTGGAAAATCAAACTTGCGGGGACCCTTTGTAAGTATTCCTTCGTTCTTTTTATGTGTTCTTAGCGTGAAAGTCAAATTGCGTTTGACATTCTAAATTGACCAGTTTATGATCAATGCGAAGTTCGTTTGAACTTCATAACGTGAGCGTAATCACGATGGTTATAGTCCTTAGTGACTATACCTACTGATTACCACGTTATTTAGGCTCAGTGACGAGTCGTAGTTTCGGCCAAAATGCGCATTCTCGCGTATTTTGTAACCAAACTACTTTTTGGTATCAAAACCGTTTGTTTTGATACCAAACCTGTTTTCTAAATCCGTTAAACATGTTTTAACATGTTTAACTCGTCACTTTTAGTTTAGTGCTTGTGTAGAGTCGTAAGTCAAGCGGACTAACCACCCGCTTAGACTTTCGAACTCGACCTGTTTGGTTGATCATTAGGATCCGACCAAACATGATTAGTGACCATAGTTGCATAGGGAATAACCTTCCGAGGTTATACCTTATGGTCACTTAGGTTTAATTAGTTGTATGATAGGTAGTTTATATGCCTTAGGTAAATGACCAAAATGCCCTTTTCATGCATAATTGGTAATTAAGCATATGTAACACAAACTTTTGTCACTTAATTGATTATGCAACATATTTAATCATGTTTAGGCATATAATACTTGTCATAGGACTAGTTAGACGTCTCGAACGCGCTTTTGCGTGAACGACACGTTAAAGTAGCGTAAGCTACCTTAATGGGTCACAATGGGTCGAAAGCACTTAGGTTAGGTTTCGATTTAGAATGTAGACTTTGTTAAACCATGTCACATGAGTTCCAATACTCATTTGGTTTATAAAACCTCATCCTATCCGATCTTCCGACTTAGGTCCGGTTTATTTATATAGTTATTAGGTTGCCGAATGATTCCGTGCTCCCTCTAGCTTTGCTTGGTTGTTGTTCAAGACCTCTAAGCATTCTCATGTGAGTACATAGTTCCGCTATTTTACTGTTTTCAATTGGTTTGGGGTGATTCATATGTGCTAAATGTTTTCGAGGTTTTAACGATGGTTTCAAAAATAAATGATATGGTTTATACAAAATTTATAGCGATTTTGATGAAGTAAACAAACTTGTTGGTTGTATTTACATAACGAATAATATTCATTAGTTTTGGCCGAACCGACCAGTATTAGGTTATGGTAACATAGGATCTGACAAATCCCGTTATCAGACTGCACCCATGGTTATGTGTGGGTTAGGTGGGTAACGACTGAATCTGTGATTGTTAATTTACCCTTTGGTGGTTTATTAATGCGAGAAGCGATAGGCGAGTTACGAAGATTTGGATGTTATTAGCGAGACAATCAAAAGTAGTTCACAATTAAAACGAGAATGATTTAAACGACTGAAGCGATTTTCAATGAGTTAAGGCATTTGGGTAAACGATTGGTTTTTGGTTAGTGTTTAGATAATGGGACGGGTGTAATGTGATGAAAGCATGGTGAATACGCCGCTGGTACTTCCTATATATAAGTGTTTTCATCGTATTACATACCGTGGCGTTATTTAGTTCACTCGGGTAAACGATTTTGAAACGATATCACACAAATGAGGTTTTCGAAATGATATAAACCATACGAGTTTTATTAACGAAATTTATTAATGAGATTTGTTAACGAGTTTTTACGAGATGTTTTACAATTTGATTTAATTAAATAAATGTTTTGGGTTAAGAATCATGGCTACGAGATTTTATAATTTATAACCAACTTGATTTGAGTTGGTTAATTATGTCGTAATACTATACTTTTCAAAACAAGGTTTTTAATTAAGTATTGCAACATGTAAACTAGCCATGAATCCGACACTCTCAAAAACCTATGTACTCGCCAGCATTTCTTTGCTGACTTTGTTTTCACATGTGTTTCAGGTATTGATTGAATGATGTTGATTGCTAGGATGCATGCTCACATAGGACTGGACGAGGCCTTAGTGGCTTAATAACAATGATAGACTATGTTTAACTTGTTTATTTAGATTTCCAGACGATGTAAATATTTAATGTTTAATAAAACGAAACTTCAAACTTCCGTGTGTTTTGAAACAATGATTCTGTTACAACACTCCCTGACGATTCCACCGCGATTTGTTGTTTGACGCGGTCGGGGTGTGACAGTTACCGTTTGCTACTTCTAATACTTCAATTTTTCACCATTCGATATCATTCACATTGACATATGGACATCCCCGATCTTGAGTTCGGAAGGATGTCGTTATTATATATTATTTCTAGATGACCTAACCAAATTCCTATGGACCTTTCCCACCTCTAAAAAATCACAAGTATACTCAATCCTTTTCAATTTTTACACGCTTGTTAACACTCAATTCAACAAGAAAATAAAAAGCTTACAATGTGATAATGGCAAAGAATACGTTAATTTCACCTTTCACCTTTCACCATATCTTTAACAAACATGGTATGGCGTTTTTCTTATTGTACCCCCACACTTCCTGCCAAAACGCTAAAGCCGAACGTAAGATTCAGACCATCAACAACATGATCCGAACCCTTTTAGCTCATGCCTCTCTCTCCCCAACACATTTTGACACCATGCCCTTGACACCTCCACTTATCTTCTAAATATTCTTCCTAGCAAACACTATAATAACAAGACACCCACTGAACTTCTATACCTTCGGACCCCATCTTATTACCATCTACGGGTTTTTGGGTGTCTATGTTATCCCCTCACGCTATCCACTTCCATCCTCAAGCTTGACCAACGGTCCTCTTCTTGTGTCTTCCATGTGTAACACCCCGACCACATAAAACAACAAACCGTGTGTCACACCCTGACTTTTTCGGAAGCGTGATTACGTGTGACTTGCTTAATATCATTGCATTCAACTATAACAAACAACTATATGATAGAAACCACGATGTTCACCCCGAAGTTATAAAACTGAAAACAGTTAAAAGAAAAGGGGGACATGAACTCACAATCTTGCGCCTCGTAACTCGGTATAACTCAAATCTTCACCTTGGTCGCCCGACTACCTACACACGTGTTATGGTTTATTAGACGGATGGGTCGTGCCTTGACTTTTAGTCCTAATTAGTATCTTTGAGTTACATTTCTTTGTGTCATAATATTATTCCAAGGTATATAATTATTTGTTAAAACAATAATATTTTAACTTAAATTATATTTATTAATTATTGGAATATTTGTTAAAATAGTATATTTTAACTTGATACATTATGTATGTATACATGTATATCCTTCCCCAAGGATGGGTATTTTTACACTTGTGTATTTTTGCCCAGTATTGGTGGTGTATTCCGGTGTATTTATACGTACGAGAATACGTATTTTTATCGTATTTATTAAGTATTCTTATACTTAATTTTTGTATTTATTTTTCCGGAATATTATTTTCAATAAAAATCACCAATATATATATTCTTAAAATATATATATATATTTTAAGAAAAACTTTTGTAGAAAATTATCTATAACTTTTCCCTTGGCAAAAATAATTGTATTTTTATATAAACTCCAAAAATAATATATTTTCAAGATTAACTTAGAATATATATATATATAAATCAATTTTTCACCCCAAAAATAATATCTT
>JARYGA010042857.1:0-46970 GCA_030545235.1 Helianthus tuberosus
AATATCAAGGAATAAATATATAAGTTACACACATAATATTGTGGAACCGAACGATAGAACGTAACTTACAAAATATTCCGAAAAATACCGTTATAAATATATTTTTGGTAAATATTATTTTGGATACAAAAGGAGTGAAAGTATGATTTTTATTATTATTACAAGTTATATCATACTTTGACAAAAGGGGAAATATTATTTTGGGGAAGTTAAAATATATTTTCTTAGTATATTTAGAAGATATATGATTTTTGGGAAAAATATATATTTTCTTGAAATACATTATTTTTGGACAAAATAAGTTTATATATATTTTCTAAGATAAGACTTGAAAATATATTGTTTTGGAGCTACAAATACAAATATACATGTATGAGATACCCCCATCCTTGGGAAGGAAATACGAAAATAAATACTTGAGAAGTATTATTACAAAATATTGTTTAAACAATTATTCCAAAAATTAAATATAATTTAAGGTTAAAATAATTATTATTTTAACAAGTAATTATAACTTGGAATAATATTGGGAACATAAGAAACGTAACTCAAAAACGTAAATACTAAGCAAAGGCACGACCCATTCGTCTAATAGACGTTAGTACACTGTAGGTAGTCGTGTTTGCGGAGGAGATTTGAGTTACCAGTACTGAAGACGCAATACAGTGAGTTCATGTCCCCCTTTTCTTTTAACTGTTTTCAGTTTTATACTTCGGGGGTGAAATACATGTTACAATTATTACGAACGTTTTATACATGGTATGGTTAGCTAAGGAGGGTTACCGCTAGATCATGTGAACAGTGGGTATAACACTTAAGGCCATTAATCCTCGTCGTAGGACCGAGAGACATGAGTGATAGATCTATTTGGGTGTAGCGAGCCCACACCCATGGGGACCAGGGTGGCCCATAGGGTGACTATGTCTTCCAGCCGGAGGCCCGGTACAAATTTGCTAGGTTTGAGTTTTCCTGCACCATTTCACACATATCAATGGCCTTGCAAACCATTGGTGATCTGTTTTCCTTATTGCTACATACCAGGGACATACAAACATACTTTAAAGGTTTATTCATACACATACACGTGAACTCGCTCAACTTTTGTTGATGTTTTTAAACTACATGTATTTCAGGGAACTAAGTGGATCTAGCAGGTGTGTGCATGTGTTTCAAGCTGCGTAATAAATAAAAGATGTCATCCGAGGTCGTTAGGTTTAGGAGATGTATCTTACTCCTGGACGAGATACATGTTTCTAAACTCGGGTTTGTTTAAGGTCTTTTGTCGAGTCTTCGTGAACTCATTAAAACATATTATGGTTTGTAACTTAAATTTGGTGTCGATGTTTCAAACAAGTATGATGTGGTATTTTCAAACTTAAATTTATGGATGAATATCTTTTGGTTTTATCATATAGCATTGTTATGATTGAATGCTATGGTATTAAGAAGTCACACCAATAACCACGCTTCCGCAAAAGTCAGGGTGTGACATGAGTCAAGTGGTTTTGTTCTAATGTTGGATCCTATGTTTGTTTGATGGCCAATTCTATGTTGGTTTAGGGTATGTGGTTATATATGGTACTAATGTTGGGTCAAATGGTTTTGTTCTAATGTCGGTTCCTATGTTCGTTTCATGGCTGATTCTATGTTGGTGTATGTATGCTTGGTTTCGTGTTTGGTTCAAATATTTTGTTCTATGTTGGTTCAAATGGTTGGTTTTATGTTGGTTTCATGGTCAGTTCTATATTGGTTAGGTATGGGTATGGGCATGGGTAATGAAGGTCGATTCTATGTTGGGTTGGGCTGGGTCGGATTCATGGTTGATTCTTTGTTCGGAAATCAAGCCACAATTTTGACTATGTTACTTAGGTAATCAAGTTTCTATGTTAGGTAATCAAGCCATGGTTTTATCCATGTTACTTAGGTAATCAAGCAATGGATTCATGCAAGGCCAGTTCATGCATGATTATGGAGGGAATTTGTAAAGCTAAACATTTGAAATAATATTGAAAGCACATGGATGCATATCACAATAATAAAAGTGTCGCTTCGTTTTTTCACCAATTTAAAATGAAATTTGATGGTTGTTATCGGGAGGAACAAAAGGATTTTTTCTTTAAACCACAGGGACTTAGATTGTGAAAGATAAAAAAAGGAAGATTGAACCATGATCCCGCCACCAAACCACATTGACGCAATTACACAATAATTTTTTTATAGATAGAAAGAAACTTTATAGGAAAATATACATGTATTAACATCAATATTCTTGTCTTAAAAATATACATACATTGATATGTCTTAATTAAATGGTATTTTAAGCATTTTAAACATATGTATTGATGTTCAAATTTGTAAAATGGTTTGAATATTGATATCAAAGGGATTTAAAAGGTAGTAAATTCATACTTCAATGCTACCAATCACATACAAAACAGTCACATACAAACGGGTTAGAAAACGTCTGCAGTCTGCGGACCACATCTGCAGAAATCTGTAGAAGAAGAGGTGGACCAAACCTCTTCAGTCTGCAAAAAGGCTGTTTGTTTTTTAACGTATGTAGACTTCTGAAATAAACTAGTGGTGGTGTATGAACGATAGTGGTGGGTGGTGGTGGTGGACGGTAGTGGTGGTGGTGTTGGTGGACAGCGGTTGTGGTGGACAGTGGTGGTGCTGATGGACGGTGGTGGGTGGTGGTGATGATGGATGGTGGTGGAGGTGGTGGACGGTGGTGGTGGATGGTTGTGCTTAACCTTCTGCAGACCTTAGAAGATCTTAGAAGTGGTTGGGCTAAGTTTGCACCAAAAAGAGCTCACGTAGACGTTTTTTAATAAAACGTCTTCGGAAAAACAAACACTCTGCAGATGGCAATGTCTGCGCGTGGTCTGTGCGGCGCAAACAAAAGAGGTTTCTCATATCTTTTTTTTTTTTTGAAAAAACAAACACCACCTAAGTGATTGAAATGTCTCAACATGCAACTCAACGTTTTCCTTAAATTCTATTATCGTAAAAGGTGTGATTATTTCATTTGATTAATCTAGGTTTTTATTCTAGACATTTCATTTGATTCGTAGGGATTCGAGTTCAAACATCCAACTTTAGTTGGACCTGTTAGATTTTGATTTACCCTATAGTAGAGTGTTTCATGTTTTTTTCTCAAAAATGTATTCACTTTTATAGTTGTGTTTCTGTAGAGCCTAGACAATTTGTAACACCCGTCTAGTATTAGCGCGATTATAATATTAAATACGCACTTTATGTGAAAATGCGACCTTTTAAAACCTTGTCAAATTAACATTCATACATAATTAAAGTACTCAAATTATAGTAACAAGTGTTTACAAATTTCATTTTTTAACTAGAATAAAATAAGTCAATTGCGGAAGCTTCAAAGACATGTGTTCGGTTCTTCATATTCGCTTGATCTTCATCCGGGAATCATAGACGTTCACTTATGATCAAAACCAACTTAAAAGTTAGTTTTGATAGCTTATAAACATGCATAAACAAGTTCCATAAACAAACAAACAAAATAAAAATAAAATTTCAGAATTTTGCCTCTCGCGCCACGCGAGAGGCTCCTTCTTTCCCTTCGCGTGCCGCGACAGCACCCGCGTGTCACGCCCGGGTCATGGTTCTCCTTCGCATGCCGCGGGGGAGATCGTTTTCCAGCAGGTCCGCATCTGGGACCTGCATTTCTGCCAGCTATGTTTATTTATCAAAAATCAAACTTTCAAAGACCATAACTTTTGATCTAGAAGTCCGTTTTACGTGATTCTTTTTTCTACGCGTTCGAAATTTAATTCTCCATATTATGGAGTTAAAACCTGATATTCAACTACTTCAAAAATTCAAATGTCAAGCTCTCGGCTTGAAATTCCTTTTTAACACTTTTGACCCGTTTCATGATTTATTAAACCACTTTTGTTTAAATCATTGTAAATTTTTGAGATATTCATTATCTCAAAACCATTAACTCGTGAGTTCAAAACTTTCATACATTATGCAACTAAAGGTTGAGTTATGCGCAAAACTTCATTTTGACCTGTTGGAGGGATTTACCATTAACTTTAAATTTCACTCTCTCATTTCACCCATCATTTTACTACATTAAGGTATCTACCTCTATTTCGTAATCTTAATGCAAATTCCTAAACAACCATATGGGTCGTTTGCCCAATTCACCCATTAAGGGATTTTTGGTCAATTTTAGTCCTTCATTTTATAACGAAAGACTTTCGCTAATATTTGACCAAAATATCGCTTTTAACAATAATTCTAAATATGCGTACCTGGCTCGAGTCATAGGATTGACCCGTTTAAATATCTTTCACTATTAATTTCTAATTAATACAAACGCGAACCGTACGATATTTCCTGTAATCACAAAACTCTACAAGCGATCATCAATTAATATTGTCAAATGATTTTACCAATGTCATTTGACCCGTTTAGTCCGAACGACCACTTTCCATTATGAGATGATATCTAGTTACCATCTCGCCCTTTTACCCATTCCGGTTTACACCATGACGTAATGTTTCAAAATTTCTTATTAGTTCATCGTCACATGACTAATTTACCAATTTACCCTTTTTGCCATTGTTTATGATTTCTCACCATTGCACTTGTTCCGACTCATATTATTTGCGTCGGAACATTATAATTCTATTACTAACTTTTCCTTATTCATTTTCAATACACACAACTGATGTATACTATAAAAGGGTGTAAGCTTTTACTTACCTTGCATCCGAAAACACGTTTTTCCTTCACACTTGATTCGTTTGACCCGCTTCCTTTCCAAGCCTCCATCTAGCTTGTTAAGCATCAAACTACCATCATAATTCGTAAGACGGTTAGATTAGTGATCATTAATTATGACTATTCCATCTTGCGGATTTACATCAAAATTTACCATTTGATTTCATTTTGGTTAGTTTGACTTTTAAAGGTCAAACTGCCTATTAGCATAAGTGATTATACTATGAAACTCGACAATTCATTTAAGCACTTTATTAAGTATCCGATAGGCATTATTCTTACGCCACCGTTTTAACCACTTTTCAAATCTAAGTTCATGCTATTATTAACACCAATTTAACTTAGCTCTTGATTATCAAAGCCAATTATTCATTTGTTAAGCAAGAACTAAAGGTTTCCCTCTACTTGTAAAACCCATTTCATCATAGCATTAGACATTCATCCGAACATCTAATATAATCAAGTTCTACATATTAATTAGTAGACATCATGATTCCAAACACCTATTTACATGAACAAAATCAACAATTTCGTTATAACATACAAAACCCATTTCAAGTTATGTTTGAGCATTCACTCGAACTTATAAATTGTTCAAATATTCTGCTCCAACTATCAAATATGATGATTCTAAGCACATACGTATCATCGTCTTTACTTATTTCGTCAAAACCCACTCAGTTCATACTTGATTATTTGATAATCACTAATTTATGGCACAATTATACAAGTTTGCATCTAGGGTTTGTTCCTAGACATAGATTCAACCCAATATCACTCATATATACAACATTCATCACAGAATTTTTTATTTTGGGTGTTCATCATAAACTCAAGATATCTCTGAATTACAAAATTTGACATACCTTGCGATCTCCTAGCTTAGGTGATCACGAATTTAGTTAAAGCCCCAATTTCTTCGCTCGATTTCCTTTGATTTTGATCAAGTTTGTGAGTTTTAGGGTTCATGTGTAAGAACCCTTCTCCTGGCTCTGGTAAATGTCGACCAACAAGCACACTTGTGTGTGTTTTGGTTTTTGATATTGTTTTTAATTAAAATTTCTTTCCAATTGCCCACTTTTAGTCCCTCCAATATTCATGGTTTATAAAAAGGCTTATTAGTTCATGCTTCTTTATTGTTTTAAAACAAATAACTAACTAGGTTAATTACTCCTAGTTAACTTAGTGAGTTCCGGGAGTTATAAGCCGTTAATTTTAAGTCCCGTTAACCCAGGCCTCTTATAAATTTTGTTTTCTCAAAAGCTTTCGTTCACCTTTCATTTAATATTAGGTTTATTTATTTAAATCCTAATATTCACCGGGTTAAATTTTACCCCTACTGGTACTTTACCCATTTATTTTCGGTTAATTTAATATAATTAACAACCCGTTTTTGGGGTGTTACACAATTGTCACGGGCCAAATGTTTGAAGATCGCAATGCTATGGGCCGTGCTTGAACGCTTGGGTTACTGGCTAGTCCTGGACTTTATCGGGGGACGGAGTCAGTGTCAATAAAGAGGTGTACGTGCCTAGTCGTGCAAACGACGAACGCACCACTGGTCGAGAGCTGGCGCCGCTCTCCTAATGAGTCCAAGGCAGGACGAAACCAGTGACCCACACAAAGAAGCGGGATAGATTGGCTTGTCCCCGGATACTTGGGGACGCCACACGGGGGTTGAAAAGTAACCCCATGACAACTTGGTATCAGAGCAGAACGACTCTCGGATACGTTGGAACGTGACTCTTAACCAAATGAGCTTAACATTTAGAGTATGGTTGCGCAATGGTGGTGGGAGAAGACCAAATATGGGTTTGCTTCGGCAAAGGTCTTTGTACTCCGCGAGTATGGGATCGTGAGAGCCGCTCAAGTATAGTTGCAGTGAAGCCCTCCTTGTTATGCTCAAAAATCTACAGTCCAAGCAGCGCCATAAAAAGAAAGTTTTGTGAAAGCTGCTACAACTATTCAGGTCCCTGTATTCCTGAAACAAGGTGAATCATTGGCACCAAATCCGATGCGGCGGACGTCAGCGCCACTTAAACCAGAACTGACGTTCTATATTGAACATGCACGATAGAAGATCATTGTTGCTGTGCTTCCGTGTGTTCTACCCTCCCAAAGTGAATCATGCTCAACATAAGGGGATCATGCATTGTCAAGTATGCGAGCTGGTATGGGACGACGAGCATGCACGAGGACGTGCATGAAATGGTGGTGAGAGAGTGTCATGGGCCAAATATTTGAAGGTCGCAATGCTGTGGGCTATGCTTGAACGCTTGGGTTACTTGCTAGTCCTAGACTTTATCGGGGGACGAAGTCAGTGTCAATGAAGAGGTGTACGTGCCTAGTCGTGCAAACGAAGAACGCACCACTGGTCGAGAGCTGGCGCCGCTCTCCTGATGAGTCCAAGGCAGGACGAAACCAGTGACCCACACAAAGAAGCAGGATGGATTGGCTTGTCCCCGGAGACTTGGGGACGCCACACGAGGGTCGAAAAGTAACCCCGTGACACAATGCTCACATAAAATTTGTTTATACCATCTATAATCTATGTAGTTAATGTGGTAACATATCGGATTTCGACCAAGGACCGATATTTCAGATATCGGTTATCGTGATAAGATATCGGTAATTTTAATATCATGCGTAATTTATACATATAGCAATTTAACATAAACAATTCAGTATATTCTCCTACCATTAACAATTTAACCTTTTACAGCTTCCAAAACACTAACAATTTTAACAAGTAGGAACTGCCTAAGACTTAAAACATTAATATTTAACATTGAAAATCTAACAATTAAGACTTAAAATACTAATAGCAACAATAAGAAGAAAGATGAATGGTAGAACTAAGAAAAAAGGTACTAATATCGAGAAAATCAGTAATATATCGGTCAACATCGCCGGTATTATCAGTACCGATATTTTATACCGATATCTCGACAAGAGACCGGTAATCGATATATCACTTATATACTGGTGATATATCGGTATCTTAACTGCATAGTCTATACATCGACCTAAAACTTGCAAAAAAAATAAGAATAATAGACATTAGATAAAGATTACAAATAACTAAATATTTTATGTAGGAAATGGTAAACAAAAATAAAAGAAAAAAGATGGGGGTGGGTGAAGGCCTACCAAACAAAGAACAAGCTAAAGGACAAAGTTCCCAACACATAAATTTCGTAGTGGGTTTCATGCTAAATTATTTTATATAATATATTTTATTTATTTGATATTTTAATATATTATAAATATAAATAATATTGATTTGACGAATTAAATTTAACCGTAATCTATAGGTTTATTCAAGTAGGGCGATGTGTCTCCGTGTAGGTGTGGTAGGAGGAGCATCAGCTGGCATGGCTGCTTGTGGTTTCCCCTACAACCCCTCCAAACGCGGTATGAAATTATATATGCAAACATACGTATATATATATGGGGAGGTTAATAACTGTATATAGATTATAAAATAACATTTACATGTGAAGCGTTAAAAAATGCGTCATGTGTATTTTAGGATGTATCATCGTACTCAGTAAATCCCACCAATAGCAAAGCGGTTATCAACGCCACCACATGATGCATGATTAACCATCCCCCTCTTTTAACGTTATTTTCACGAAATTAGTAAAATAACTTTAAAATTAGTGCACTTTCACTTTTGCCTCCCGAGCGCCCACACATATATACATTATATGCGCATACCGCAAGCGGGACATCAATAAGTTAGATGTGTCGGTTAATTTATAAGTGGTTTTACAAGCATCGCTGTAACAAGTTAGATGTATATATTCATTGTAATTGTACAGACATACAGTTCATTTTTTGTGTTAGAAATGGGTAACTTAGACGTACAATTGTAATTAGTTTAGGTGTATGTTGTAACGGGATTTATCAACTTTTTTTTTATAACACAATCCTCCACTTAAAAAAATATATGACAATTTCATATAGTTTTATGATGATAAAATTCTTAATTTTATGGTATAGATAAAGCTTAATAATCTATCTACTATAATAAAAGAAACCAATAAGTGACAAGTGTCATTCATTGAATACATCTACATTTGTAATTTCCTGTCTTTTTATACTTATCTTATATCAATTAATTAAATAATGAATAATCAATTAATATTAAATCTTATCTTACTTTGAATGTCGGATAGAATCATTCTATTTTTTCTAATACTATATTATCTTCAAATTTAAGTTATAAATTAAAGGTATTTTTTAAATAATAACACAAAACAATAATCTTAAACTTAATAAAACAATAATACGCTCATATAAAAAATTTAAAGTACAAACAAAATAACTTATTAAACACTAATTAGGAAGAGAAGCTAATAATATAATTCTGTTTTTTATTTTTCAAATTGGGGTTCTAATCAATTCGTATTAAACTTGACCAAGTTTGTGATTTGATTCGAATTAAACCAAACCAAATTAATTATTTTTTAAACGAATCCAATAGCATATTATTTACTATACAAAATTACATTTATTTAACCCGTGTAATACATTGTGTTTTTAAAGATATAACTTTTTTATTGTTTAGTATATATTCGTCCCGCTTGCGGTATACAAGGTTACAAAATTACATTTATTTAACCTGTGTATACACAGTGTTTTTAAAGATATAATTTTTTAGTATATATAATTAGATTTATTCAACCCGTACAATACACGGATTTTTATTATTTGATATATAAAATTACATTTATTCAGTACAATACATAGGGTTCTTAGAGATATAATTTTTTTTATTATTTAATATATAAAATTACATTTGTTCAACTCGTGTAATAAACGAGATTTTTAAAGAATAACTGTTTTAATTTAGTATATAAAATTACATTTATTCAACCCGTGTAATACACGGGGTTCTAACCTAGTAATCTTTATAAAGGGTATTCACTTATTTATTCTTAATTTTCTGGTATAGTTAAAACATAATAATAATAATAATAATAATAATAATAATAATAACAATAATAATAATAATAATAATAACAATAATAATAATAATAATAATAATAATAATAATGTATATAAAGGGTATTCACTTATTTGAGTTTTAAAAATTGGTAGAACTAGAAATAAATAAAATTAAGTTAACGTTGGAGGTTTGGCTCCTCTTCTAGCATTTTTTTAACTTCTTATATAGTAGGATTGTATCGTCTTTATCACTCATCACCCGTAACTATTAATATAACATATTAATCATCGTTTCTTGAAAAATAATCACTTTGTATTTGATTTTCTTATGTATTTGTTAGAGAGTTGGATTCTCGTATCAGCAATCTTTTTGTGTGAGCGCACTCCAAATGTATGCGAAGGTTTATTAGATACAATGTAGACATACTGATAACGTGACCAGCTAAGGCTTCGACTTAATTCAACTCAATCTAAGACTATGTGTTGTGGCTGAAGCCACAACCCAGATTCATCTTCTAATATTGCGACACATGACGGTAGTTAGACGCCTACTCATCACCTTGTCCACTCGCGCCCCCCTCACTTGAGCCTGTTGTGGTAACTTCACCAATAGCGCACAAAAACACCCCTAAACAAGTCCACTCGCGCCAGCTACCACACTCACTTTAAAGGTATTGTTATTCTCCTCCACATTCTCCCTCTATCTATCATTACATTATGTTAGATTTGCAGATTCTAACTTGACCATCAAATGATAATCTACATACATCTTTCTCTAATTTTAAGGCTCTATTCCCGGCTCAGGAAATGAAGAATACTTAACTTGGGATTGTATCTGCTAGGGAAATCCATGTAACAATACATAAACTTTTTTGCAAGGTTGTAAAAAGCCACGCGCTAGTCGGCTGGTAAGGTGTCGACTAACGATTAATCGGATTGAGATTTTTATATGTAATTTTCAGTTTTATGTATATATTGTTGGAAATCAGGCCCTTGATCGAATAAACAAACACGCAATATGAACAAACTTGTTCGACTCTTTTATTAATTTATCAATGAGAGCACACTAATTACAATGACCCTAACAATCTATTTATACTAAACTTATTCTAGTCCTAACCCGACTCAAACTCTATTATTAAAATAAATAAACAAACTAGATAAACCTATCTAATAAACCTTGATGCCCAAGAAAACATCCCTAGACTAGAATTAGGAAACCTAAATAAAATAAACTAAAACACTTAGCACCCTCCAACTTTTGAGTAATGACAAGATTAGTCCAACAATCACCCCCCTAATCTTGTCAATAACTTTCTTCACATTAGAGCCGGTTCATCACCATCTCGACCTCTCCCGGACCCACGGCCTAAAGCCTTCTCGGTTCAACTTGAATACAAACTCGATACACTTGTAACATGTCACATGGCATTACGCTGGAAACGTTCACTAACATCTTGACTCATCACGGATCAACGACCTCTACCCGGTCACATCCGAGTCACCCGATTTGAACTCCAACGCCATTATCTTCACACCCGTACCTTTTCCCGATCAAACTTGTTCCAAGAGGCCTCTCCACCGACCAAGAAAACAAAGCCACCCGCTTATAACGTCTTCTTTCAACTGCTAAACGAACCGAATCCAAAGCCAACTGCTTTGACGGATCCTTTCTGCCCGCTTTTTACGCACATCCGCCGGTCTCCTCTTATCACGAACCAAGCCGATCAAGGCACTTCAAATCCTGCTGTTGTCACCGGATATATGCCAGTTGCTCAAACCCGCAACTAATAACCGAACAGTCTTGAATCTTCTTTTGATCACTATTAACAGCCTCGGAAAACAAGAGTTTATCACCGGTCACCCCCGTCGTCTTAACCGGTACGTCTACCACAACAATGGCCTACCGAAAACACCATAACGCCTCCATCAAATAAAGTAGCAAATATCTTCCTTATCATTTAACCATCACACGTGGCCCAATTAGCAATCCCAACCACAAGGAAGATTTACTATACACCAAATCCCAATTGCTATTTGCAAAAAAATAATACCGATTACATTTGCTTACAAATATATTTTTTGAAAACCTTGAATATGACCACGCACATGGCCACGACTCATGGAACCAAAATTCCGTCTATACGTTGTCGTTGGATCTCTTTTCCTTTCTTGTTCTACGACCGGTATCATCGCCATAACACCCCGCTAGGGGTGCTCCCCCTTATCGGAAAACGACTCTCAAAACCGCCAACTAGCTCTGATACCAATTGTTGGAAATCAGGCCCTTGATCGAATAAACAAACACGCAATATGAACAAACTTGTTCGACTCTTTTATTAATTTATCAATGAGAGCACACTAATTACAATGACCCTAACAATCTATTTATACTAAACTTATTCTAGTCCTAACCCGACTCAAACTCTATTATTAAAATAAATAAACAAACTAGATAAACCTGTCTAATAAACCTTGATGCCCAAGAAAACATCCCTAGACTAGAATTAGGAAACCTAAATAAAATAAACTAAAACATTTAGCACCCTCCAACTTTTGAGTAATGACAAGATTAGTCCAACATATATAAACACATTTTTATAGGAAAATATTTTAAGTAGACATGTTTTAACCCTTCCTCACATCTTTTTTGTAAACATACAAGATTAATTGTTGGAATTTACATGTTTTGGTTGGAAAGTGGTCGGAATTTACAGGTTTTTTGGCCACCCGACTAGGCTTGACTAGAGCCGAGTACCAATTAACGAAAAAATACCTAATTAATGGCCGACTAACGATTAATCATTTATTTGCTTCATGATTGGAATGCTAGGAGCAGCAATGCTTCTTTTGATATATGTGTTACTTGTTTCCTTATATCTCCTTTAATTAACTAAGGTAGGACTATATTCAACCACTTTGCACATTTAAAACTCTAATTTTATTTTCTGGACATATTTTAAACACATGCATCTATCCACGACCTCATGTGTTAAACATTTTTTTTTGGTCAGGAATGGGTGCCTATCCAGCCAGGCTGTAGGCCTTGTTTAGTGCTTGTATGTATGTATGTACAACAATTTCTATTTAGGATTACTTTAGTAATTAAAATATTTTTAAGTTTACAATGAATTTGATCAAGTGTACAAAATTAAATATCTTAATTCTTTTATGACCGGATGAGAGTAAGGGTTCGTTTTGTTTAAATAAATATAAACAATCCATGATCACAAATTTTGATGAACATTTACAATATCATGAAAATGAGTGTTTGTTTGTTTGTTTGTTTGGGCTTGTATTTCTTTCCCTTCACAGCATAATATTTGTGTGAAGTTGTATTTTAAATGTATTAAAAGTGTGTTGAATTTAATTCACGATATATAATATGACTATTCCAAACATATTCCGTTACTTACAACAATCTTAATAATGTGACATTACTTTTAGTTGTACTTTATCAAATTTTGAATCGGACAAAATAAGTAAACTTATTTTGCTTAACTATTTGCCCGGTTTAAAATTTGATAAAGTACAACTAAAACTAGTGTTACGTCATTAAGATTGTTGCAAGTAACGTAATATGTTAGGAATAGTCATATGAAATACCGTGAATTAAATTCAACTATCAATGACTTTGCTATTTGTGGAATATACTGTATATAGTGGTATAGTTAGTTATATTCTGAATAATAATAATAACACTTTTTAAAATAATTAGGATATTACTTGCATATTTTTTGGGTGGGGTAAGACCTTAAAATAGGAGAGAAGCTAATTAGAATGTTACACTTACTATAACCAACGGTTGGTTAATATAAATCGTTCATTTCAAGTTATTTATAATTGAAGTTATACAACAAAGTCCACTAAAAATTCCCAAGTTTGTTGTACCCCTTTTTAACGCTCATTCAATAGAATAGAATGTTTCTCTTTCTCTCTTTTAATTTGCACAATCAATTTGTATAATCAATTTTCTTTCAACAACATTGGTTTGCACAATCAATTTGTATAACAATTTTTTTTCAACAACATATGAATGACAATTAGCATTAGCTAGGGTTTTCATACAATCAATCTTTGTTTTGGTGTTTGAAACTTGAAACACAATCAAATATGGCAACACCACCCAAGGATGATTATAGTCTCATACCTCCATTCCAAACTATACCCAAGGAAATGTATGTATGCACTCGCATACATGAAAAACATCCTTTCGGCGTATTTATATATGGAAACACCCCCGACGAATCCACCTTCGCACTTGTCTTGTTGGAGCTCTCGTTGGTCCTCGTGATCACCCACACGATTCACCACCTTCTCAAACCTTTTAAACAACCACGCGTTATATCTGAGATCCTTGTAAGTTTTTGTTTTTATCTTATATCTCAATATCACATGATTGTCATGTTGCATTGTTGCTACACATGCAATTCATGCAATAGATTTATTACGCTTGCGCTCATTATTGCATGTTCCTGTAAATGACTAGGGAGGTATTATTATTGGGCCATCCTGCTTATGCCGACTCCCAAACTTTGCGGCGTGGATGTTCCCAGGGCAATCCGCGTTTATATTTAGGAATATCGGTTCGTTTGCTTTCATGTATTTCATGTTCGTGTCGGGTGTGAAGATGGATCTTTTAATGATAAAAAAAGCGACGAAAAAACAATGGTATATCGGGATGTTTGGCATGGTGGTACCCGTACTCGTAACATGTGGGGTGGCATACTTGGTGAGAAATTCTCTGGAGCCCGAAATGAAAAAACTTTCTTCCATTTGGGGAGTGAGTGCGGCCCTAGCTATCACATCATTCCCCGTTCTCCACCCGATTATTCGCGAACTCAACCTTTTGAGCTCGGATATTGGACGGATGGCCTTAGCCACCGCAGTTATTGGTGATATCGTAGGAATGTATGGGGTCATCGCGTTTGAGGCGGCTAAACAAGGCGAATTTCGCCTTATGGCTGCCGTAGGATATATACTCTCTTTGATAGTGTTTTTTATAGCCATCTTTGGTGGAAGCAGAATGTTAATGTTTTGGATAATAAAAATGACCCCAGAAGGCAAACCTGTTGAGCAATTTTACATAGTTGCAATATTGGCTGGTGTACTTGTGTGGGGGTTCATGAGTGATTTTTTTGGAATAGCATTAGCTAATGGTCCAATGTGGTTCGGTCTAGCGATCCCTGACGGTCCACCTTTAGGAGCCACTTTGGTGCACAAGTGCGAGACGTTTATCTCCGACATTCTTATGCCATTCGCGTATATAAATATGGGTTTGATGACGGATGTGTTCGCGATGGGAGCCGTATGGCCGACATTACAGCCGTTGTTTCTCATAATCTTGACAGGATATTTGAGTAAATTTGTGTCAACATTGTTTATGACTCGGTTCTTTGAGATGCCAATAAGAGAAGGAGTCACATTGAGTTTGATCATGAGCTTGAGAGGTCAAGTGGAGTTCTTATTGTTTATACACTGGTTGGACTTCCAGGTTAGTTCACTCCCTCTCCTCTTGATTTATTATACTTGATACATGTCTATGCATTCCCATTTGGTTCCTATCTTGGGGTGTAAACGAGTCGAAGCCCGTCTAAGCTCAAGCTTGACTCGTTTAACTTACAAGAGTTTAAGTTTGAACTTGGCTCATGTCAAGTTGTATTTTTAAAGCTCGAACTAGACTCGTGGATAGTTATTTCAATCTCAAGCTCGACTCGTTTTTTATTTATTTATTAGTTAATTATATATATATCTTTTATTAAATTTTTTATATATAACATAATATATAGTATACTTTAGGCTCACGAGTTAGCTCGAGCTCGATAAGTAAAACTCGGACTCGGACTAGGGCTAGTTTATTAAATAAACCTATTTTTAGTCTCGAGCTTATTTAAACACAACTTGATTAGAGCTTTTAACGAGCTGATGATGAGTAGCTCGTGAGCTGCTTGGCTCGTTTACACCCCACCCATTCCCGTCTATAAAATTTAGGGAATAATACAAAGAATTCTTCTTTTTCACTCCATACTTGGATCCCCATACCATCCTTAAAATTTATGTGAATGCTACAGGAGTACCCTAAATATATAGACTCATTATTCACTTATATCTATTTTCTGTATTTTTATTTGTTAGTGGCTGTGAGTGAATGACAATAATAGTAATAGTAGTAGAAGTAATAGTAACAATAATAATAGTAGTAGTAGAAAGGTATTCCTTAATTGAATAAGGATAGATATGTAAAATATTTACATAAATTTAAGGGTAAATGCTTTTTTTAATTAAATTAGGGGGAGGGGGTGGTCACTAGTGATAGATTTCTATCACTCCTAATATCCAATCAAATCATGCCATGTCATCACCCAATATTCTATCACTAGTGATAGAATTGTTGTGGGGTGGTATCACTAGTGATGGGATTTCAATGTACAAGTATTAATACACAATGTACAAGTCATACCCTATCACTCCTCAAGTTCAACGCGTTATATATATAACGAGTTATACCCTATCACTCGTTATGGAAGTCGAGGCGGCGGTGTTCTATGTGCTATCACTCGTTATGGGGTGGCCATAACGGACCACCCCGCCTGCTCTTATAGGGATGAAGATAGAGAAGCTAGCGTGAATGCTTTTGTGATCTTAATGCATTCAATCTAATAAATCTTTCTGGAAATGCTTGCAGATGATCGGAATTCCACAGTTTACGATGTTCGTACTTTTCTCGACGCTGTTGACGAGCATAGCCACGCCGATGATCAGCATGTTCTACAATCCGAACCGGCCATACATGATTAACAAGCGGCGAAACATTCAACACACCCCGCCCAACACGGAACTAAACTTGTTGGTATGCTTTATGGAAGAGGATAGTGTTCCTGGCATTCTACACCTTTTAGAAGTGTTTAACCCCACACTACATAGTCCTTTTTTGATCCACTCACTTCATCTAGTCGAGCTCGTGGGCCGAGCCGCTCCGGTTTTCATTGACCATGCCGAGGAGGACAACCGCGACAAGAGCAACATGGACGAAGAAACCGGGACCATACATAAATCTTTTCAAGGTATACAAGAAGCTAGGAGAGATGTTGTTAAGATCCACTCATTTACCTCGGTTGCACCAAAAAGAAGTATGTACCAAGATGTTTGTGAGTTGGCTTTGAATAGAAAGTCATGTTTGATAATATTGCCTTATAATGTGTCTCCAATGGCAAGCATGGCTGGGAGTGACATGGTTCAAAACAATGTGAAATCACTAAACTACACGGTGCTCGAGCACTCGCCGTGCTCGGTAGCGATTCTTGTTGACAAAGGCGAGTTTAGGCCACCCACGAATAATGTTAGAATGTCGGTAGCGGGTATTAGATACCATTTCGCGATGCTTTTCCTAGGTGGGGCGGATGCAAGGGAAGCGTTGGCGTGCGCGGATAGAATGGCGGGGAATCCGAATGTTTCGCTTACGGTTATACGCTTTCTCGCGTTTAACGGTGAAGGGGAAAATGACATGGAAAAGAAGTTGGATGATGGGTTGGTGACCTCGTTTTGGGTGAAATACGAGGGGAATGAACAAGTGGCGTATCGCGAGGTGGTTGTGAGAAATGGAGAGGAAACCGTGGCGGCTATTAGGGCGATGAATAGCGAGTCTTATGATCTTTGGATTGTGGGGAGAAAGCTTGGCATTAACCCGATTTTAATCGAAGGTTTGTCGAGTTGGAGTGAAAGTCTCGAGCTCGGTGTGATCGGTGATTATGTCGCATCGGTTGATCTCGGTAGCTCCGCTTCGGTATTGGTAGTGCAACAACAAGTTTTACGAGATAAAGAAGCGAATTCGGATGGATTGCAAGGGCGGATTACAAGATATGTTAATAGTTTCTTTTAGTGTTTTTGAATACTTAACTCAGGTTGTAAATCCTCGGTGGTGTATTTATCTTAGAAAATCTACTTAGTTCATAACTATAATTTGTTGTTCTATATGCATTTTTCTTACAAGCATAAGATTGAGTTAACTTTAATTATAAGACTTAACGTTTTAGTTGCATTTGTCACTTTGATTAATTTTTTGTAATGTTTTATAATTTATTATCAATCATTTACAATGTGGTTATTTATGGTCCGATTTAAACATGTGAAATTGAGCAAACTGGTCATCAATGTGGCTATTTATTCGGGCTCGTCGGGCCAGGGACGTCCCCCATACAAAGATAAAATTCGTATCGGTAAAGATTGGGCAATTCATGCGATGAAATGTATCGACATGAATTGTTCTGAATTTAGACATTTAGTAATTGAATTCTAGAATAATAATAATAATAATAATAATAATAATAATAATAATAATAATAATAATAATAATAATAATAATAATTTATAGTTATATTTATAAATATAACAAATCTTGAAGGTTCTTGTGAATAGTGTCATTTTTTTTCATGGTATTGTAGTGTTTTTTATTTGTCTTTCGTTCTTTTTGTTTAGCAGTGATTTTGTTTGCGTTTTACGCCAGCTTGTGGTACAAGTTCGTGTTTGTCTTTGCCACCATTTTATGTCACATGATGGCATAAATTCGGGTTTTTGTGTTACGATTTTTCTTTGTTTCTATGGTTTTTCTCAACTTGGACGTATATATTTTTTTCCGAGTGAAGGTACCATACTGATACGGTAACAAACCGAACCAATACCAACCAAACAATACCGATACGGCGTACCGGTATAGATATTCGTTTTTGTGGTTTTCAATCAATTTAAAACATGTGGTGTTTGCTATGTCAAATGTCGGTATCATGCTCGTATTGTAATGAACCGAAGTGATACCAATCAGAATGCTGCCGCGAAACTCGGGGAATCCCACTCGTTCTTACAAGGTGATGAATATGATCATTATATTTAATTTGGGCTGGTTTGTGTTTATAAACATTGGGCGAATATTCTTAATTGTAATTGGGTCATTGGGCCTAGTTAAGTAATATGGTCAAATTATATCAACTTGTATTGGGCTGAACGTGGCCCAATAGTCATTGGGCCAGATATCTAGTTAATCGAAGTGGACCTGTTCTTGGGAGTAAATTGTGGGGTTGTGAAGTACATGAAATATAAGACCGAAAGTTATTATTATTTGCATTACGATTAAGAATAGAACTGTTTTGATAACATGCAAGGGTTTTTGAAATATAAGGGTGGGTTAACGTGTAATATTCCTTAACGTATGATGCGTACGAGACGAAATTACGCATGTTATAAAACTCAAAAACTCTAATCACGCATGTTGAAACCATAATCACGCATGAACATAATCACGCATGTACAAAATCAGAAATCACGCATGTTATAAAACTAATCACGCACGTTGTAAATTAATCTCGTACGTATAGTACGTTAAGGGATAATGTACGTTACACTTTACCTATATATATATTTTCTTTAACGGCCAACAAAAGCCCTATCACCCGGGTAAACCCAATGGCATAAGGCTAGAGGTCTTTATCGAATCGAATAACGAATTTTTGAATTAATCGAATCGAATTTTTTGAATTATATCTTTTTTTCACCTGAATTCGTATTCGATCCGATACGATTAGTTTTTGAAACTCGAATTCGAAGAAATTCGATTTAATTCAAATTCACCTTAAACAGATAATTATTTTACTTTCATTTTTCAAAACTACTACAAACTAATTATATTTAACATAAAATATAATGATATGCAAAATTAATTAACTACCAATATGTAAAATCACCAAAAAATAGAAAATAGGTTGGTTACTGATAGCGATTTAAGTTAGGTAAAAATTTTGCATGAACTATTTGTTATTAGGGTTCGTAATGTTATCAACTATAAACTTATCACTCATGGATGTAATTTGTGATTTGGCTCAAATTTAGAAGTTATATGTGTGTGCGTATATATTAAAATTTATATATAAATTGAATTCGAATTTCAAATCGAATCGAATCGAAAATCATAAATTCGTATCGATTCGAATTTGATTACTAGACTTGAAGACGAATCGACTCGAATTCGAGCCTTGATAACCGAATTCGAATCGAGTCGAATTTCGAATTTTTCAAAGGGTTGTATTATTAGCACACCTTGGAGGATTAAATAGACACCCTCAATACGCATCGTATAGGCCTATACGATGCGTATTGAGGTGGGTTCAAACTTCTATGTCTGCCAAAGGCTGCCATTGTCCCCTACCAAAAAGTAATACGCATCGTATAGGCCTATACGATGCGTATTGAGGGTGTCGATTTAATTTTTAAATTTTTGCAAGGTAGCTTCCTGTCACGCGGTAGCTTTCCGTCATGCGAACGAAGAAGCAGCACTTTGGATATTTGTCGGTCTTCAAACATCTAGGAAACATTATTTGAGAATACCATTGTATTTATCACGAAAGTACTGAACAACCGAGATAACAGCTCCGGTTTCATCAGCGGTATTTGGAACAGGAAAGTTGAAAAAACTGCAGTTGGAATTGATTTTGGAACAACATACTCTTGTTACCATATGGCACATGATAAAAGCGCTTCTCTAGACAATTTGGGATTATGTTCCGCAAATTGGGAAGCACATATTTGCTTCAAGATTTACGTCTGATGTCCATATTTGATCACATTTGACTTCATCTGCGGCAGTCCACTGACTTTCTTCCCCCGTGTCTACACCCTGATCTTCATATTCTTGGTTCAATACCAACTCATCTTTAGTAGTATTTGTTTGAGAACCTGATTCAGATCCACAACGGTTCTCCAATTCCAGATCAGCAAGCAAATACACAATGGTTCTCCAATTCCAGATAAGTAATGTAAGGAGAAGCGTTGAGATAATGGACATCTATCAAGCTCAAAAAGAAAACTTGTGTTCCCCTTAGTCTGAAACGATTGTGGTTTGTATTTCGCATAGCCACTGTTCCCATAGTAAAAAACGGTTGCGATTTGCACATTCAATCTTCATTGCTTCATTAAAATTAACAAGGCGGTCTCTTTGCTTCGTCCACTAGAACTATTTGTGTATGCATTATTTTGGTAGTTAACAGCGCTCATGAGGCGCCATTAGAAGAAGTACCCAAATATTCGGTCGAATAATGGACAATAAGAAACAAATTTGTAAAATTAAGCAATATCGCTGTGTCGTATGACTGTAATAAAACGGAAGTTATCAACGCGGGGATGGGTACAGAACCCGACATGTCTTCCTGAATCTGAATCTGAAAGTTAACTTTGACTTATAAAACCCACTAGCAAAATAAGTCATGTTAGGGAGAATGTTCTCGAAATTGAAGGGAAAGGAAAAATGGTTGCTGATGTTATGCTCACCCGAGACCGACCTCTGGATTACACTTGTTGAATGATCGAGAGAAACTTCTTCGAGCTAACTGTTGATATCTCATCCTTCTTATCTTACTATTAAACGAGGTTGTTCTCCACAACGAAGATACGCTTGTTGACTGTCACATGAATACGTAGTGGTTTTTTTTTCAATTGCTTCACTAAAATTAAAAAGGCGGTATCTGTGCTTCGTCCACTAGAACTATTTGTGTATGCATTCTTTGCTATAACAGGATGGATGTGACACACACAGATAGATAAATATCTGATTGTTTCAGTTTTTTCTGACTGTTTTAGTTATGTTTCAATAAATAATATCTGATTGAAAAGATTTGTTGAAATTGAAGAAAAGAATAAAAAAGATGAATTGAGGCGTACATTAGGAACAAGAAGTCCAACAATCCGTTCATTATCTGTTGTTGTCTAAAACAATATGAATGCACGAAACGAATTTGACAACTGTGGAGAACTTGTTTGCGTTATCCTTCAACATAACAATTTTGAATGTATATAAGAGCTTGATCAACTACTTTGGGTATATTCGAAACCAACTAAAATACGTTAAAATACGCTAAAATAAGCCAAAAATACGCTAAATTACGTTACAATACGTTAAAATACGCTAAAATAAGTTAAAAATACGCTAAATTACGTTAAAATATGCTAAAATACGTTACAATGCGTTAAAATACGCTAAAATACACTAAAAATTCGCTAAAATACACTAAAATACGCTAAATTACGTTAAAATATGCTAAAATACGCTAAAATACGTAATATACCCTAAAATAGGTTAAAAATGCTAAAATACGTTAGAATACGCTCAAATACGTCAAAATACTATTAAATACGCAACAATATGTTAGAATACGTCAAAATACGCAAAAATACGTCAAAGTACGCGACTAACGATATTTACACACACGTATACATATAACACGGCACTATGGAATCCAAGTGGATTTCAAACAAAACTGTACGTAATCATGGAATACGATATTCGCACGCAACCGAACGGCACCGAAACGACTTATAATGAAGGTATACGTCATAAAACGACAAAATATGCGAAAGTTCGGCAAAAAACGAGACGTATACGCATCTAACCGAGGGAAACACGATAAAACTAAATTTGAAATAATGCCATATACGATCGTATAGACCTATGTTGTATCGTATATCAGACTAATACGCATCGTATAGGCCTATACGATTCGTATTAAACTTTGAATTTTTCTCAAAAATACCCCTGAATTTATCAAAAAAACAAGGGTATTTCAGTAAATTCATCGATTAATACGCATCGTATAGGCCTATACGATGCGTATTGAACTATAAATTTCTCAAAAATGTTTTTCAAATTAAGGGTTCCATCATTACAACCACTTGTTTTCAACGGAAATGTAATGCAATGATTCATCTCAATTGAATAGACAAACACTTGCTTCATAGGACTCACTTGAATCGTCTCTGAAGTACTGAACAACAGAAATAACAGCTTCGGTTTCATCAGATGCATCGTTTACCATGGAATGCATCCTTATTTATGCATCAGGAAAGAAGCATATAATGATTCCTTTCAATTAAATAGACAGACACTTGCTTCATAGGACTCACTTGAATCGTCTCGGAAGTACTGAACAACAGAAATAACAGCTTCGGTTTCATCGGATGCATATTTTTCTCAAAAATACCCCTGAATTTATCAAAAAAACAAGGGTATTTCAGTAAATTCATCGATTAATACGCATCGTATAGGCCTATACGATGCGTATTGAACTATAAATTTCTCAAAAATGTTTTTCAAATTAAGGGTTCCATCATTACAACCACTTGTTTTCAACGGAAATGTAATGCAATGATTCATCTCAATTGAATAGACAAACACTTGCTTCATAGGACTCACTTGAATCGTCTCTGAAGTACTGAACAACAGAAATAACAGCTTCGGTTTCATCAGATGCATCGTTTACCATGGAATGCATCCTTATTTATGCATCAGGAAAGAAGCATATAATGATTCCTTTCAATTAAATAGACAGACACTTGCTTCATAGGACTCACTTGAATCGTCTCGGAAGTACTGAACAACAGAAATAACAGCTTCGGTTTCATCGGATGCATCGTTTACCGTGGAATGCATCATTATTTTTGTAAATCGCACAAAACAGGCATGCCTTGAACGAGTCTAGAACACTCGTAATCCTCAACAGGCTTTGAAACCGGACGAAATCTGTTAAGAAACTGTTCGATTTCACGGTGAGTGGAGAAATTAGCGACGGAGAAACTGTTCGACACAAACATGCATCAGGAAAGAAGCATATAATGATTCCTCTCAATTGAATAGACAGACACTTGCTTCATAGGACTCACTTGAATCGTCTCGGAAGTACTAGCAAGATAAGAATGATGAGATATCGGCAGTTAGCTCGAAGAAGTTTCTCTCGATCAGGTGTTCCAATAGAATTCCACTGTTAGCAATGTCCTGTTAATTGTTTCAGATGACATGCTTGAACAAAGAGGAACACTTCCTTCTTTTGTTCTTCAATCGTTGTTACTTGTTAATGTTTTATTTTTTTCTACTTTTAGAAAGGTTTGACCACCTCACGACTATAATAAAACGGAACATAATCCCAGATTGTCTAAAGAAGCACTTTTATCATGTGTCGTATTAGAGAAACATAATTTTACAGACGATTTAGAGAAACAGAGAATACGTTACGAGATTCTTCGAGAATACATTACTGAACAACCGAAATAACAGCTTCGGTTTCATCAGCAACATCGTTTACCGTGGAATACATCCTTATTTTTTTAAATCTATAACGCCCGTCTCGTTAAAAACAATATTAAAATACTTTGCGGAAATAGGCCCAGAATTTTTTTTTATCTTACTTAATAAAGTTTATTATTCCATAAATATATTAATCCACATATTCGGATTAATAAAACATTTACAAATCCTCATCTAATTTTTTTTTACCATGACCTGTTTGCAAAACGACCATTCCTTACGAAGACAAAACCTGCTTCATAACCAAAGTTTTTATAAAACAAACATAACCAACTAGTACATTGACATACTAGCGCTTAGCGAAAACGAACATTAAAGTTAAACTCCAAAATGTAAATAACTAGGTCAATTTGACCCGATAAGAAAACCCATATACTTAGTGAACAAATCATCACTAAATCTTTCCATAGTTGACCCGCTTCCAAGACTTGATCACTTTCGCCTTTCTACCATCCAAATCTGCCATATAACATTTTCATATCATTAGCCTCGCCCGAGAAATCTATACATATATACATTCCTACGGTAAACATAACAATGACAAATATATTGAGTGAACCGGATTATTGGTGAACGACTTTTGAGTTCTTTTCTTCTTCCATGTTACCGGTTCAAGCCACCCCGTTGTTCTCACGACTTATCTACCCGTTCATTGTTTTCAAACATATCACCTACATGGAAGATACCACAAAAATTAGTTTTTGCTAAGTGATTACTCATAATATTATATATTTTCTTATCAAACATAAAGGAGTTTTCAATGCTCATGACGCCCAATGAAACAACATCAGACCACTACTTCATTATCTCGAGTCACGCATTTGAGACTTTTTCCGTTCTAATACGGAAGCCCCTTTTTTTTCCACACCTCATGTATATCCCTGCTAATATAGAGTCAATGACACTTCAAAGTAAACCATTATTAAAGCAATTCAGTCAATACAAATAAAATGCTAAACTGTCACATAACTATGTTGTAATTCATTAAACAACATATGCGATTATCAACGACCATTATTACTTAACATATTCTTAATAATTCATATATGCATTCATAACCTACTCAATTAGGTTATATAATTTTACGACACAAGTGTCATTTATTCATAAGCACTATACAATGAACACTTGCATTTGCACATACGGGTCACAATGCCCATGACTTTTTAGTTTAGCATACACATCCCATATTCATGGAATCACTCACTTTAACTCATGTAAATATATATAATTATGTTGAGGTTTACAACAATAATAAAATCACTTCTGACGGGTTCTTTATAAAATCCCCAAGATTATGCAAGTGTTATAAAATTTATGTTTTTTCACTCAGCTTTGCGCAGCTGTAGTAATTCAGTATATTCCCCTCTTTACAAAGAGTATTTCAGTTCAAACAAAAATTCTTAGTGACGGCGTCTCAGAGACCTTTCCGTGGATATAAAATACGGCCCTGACAGACATTCGGTTGATTTACTATGAATTTTTAAAGATCAGCAAAAATCTAGAAATAAGCTGAATTTTCAGCACTTGGGTATCTCGACCCATTAACAATTTGCATTCTTTTTCAATGGGTTTAAACCCCCAAAACGTCACAAAAACAATATGTTATTGTTAATTCAAACCCTATTCAATAATTTGTATTAAACCGTCCACCTTAACTATAAGATTTCGAGTTAACAAGAATACTATTTAATTCAATACAATTTAAACACATTCGAGTCACTCACCTTCGCCCGTAGGAGTGTTGTTGCTTTATCATTCGTTTGACCCGTTGCCATCCAAACGTTACCTCACCTATCTTGACAACAAATCAAACTTGCAAATCATTAGAACACATAACATGGGTATTCATCTCATAATACCTAAGTATTTATTCACCCATCATCAATCATGCGTTCTAAATCATTCTTTTACCCCAGATTTGTTAATTGGTTTATTACCATTCACTTGACCCGTTATCACCCATTTTATATAACCACAAGTTACGGGTTAATACTATCATATTAAGATTTAAAAGCATACTTAAAATCACAAATTAATAATAACACATAAGTTATTGTTCTAAACCAAACCATATACTTCCATTTACCCAAATGACCCATTCGGTCGATTAGCCCATTCTTTGACATAACGAACTCATATGTGTCATTATGATAATATATAATAAACCAAATAACCAACTAGGTTTGTCATAACTTGCGCCCACTAATTAACTCTTGATTATTAACAAATCATTTCATGAAGTAAACATGACAAATCTTTCAAATATTCACTTTTTTTTTGGGTTTTGGCATTTAATCAAACACTTGGCGTGCGTACATCATCTAATGTACAATGTACAAGTATTCTAAGCATACTTTTACTAGTTCATACCATGGATTATCATAGTCAATCAAATTCACCAATTCTTCTTAATCTACATCAATTTTGTCTATAATTTCCTACTCATAGAAGATTATACATCAAAGTTACTTATAGTTACATCTACATAAACATCACATTCATCATAATACTACATCAATTGGGTTTCTACTTTAAATCATCCAAATGACCAAAATCAAACATAATTCTTGTTCTATAGTGTAATCCTAACTTACAATTACACAAATTTTTACATGAACTCGTGATTGGGTTGAAACCCACTTTCTACAAAATCATGAAATTATGAAATTCAACTTACCACTTGTTGAGTAAACTTAGATGATTGCAAATTAAGGCTCATGCATATGATTTGCTTTGAATTTCCTTTTCAATTTTACTAACTTCTGTTTTGTGAGGGTTTCCTTCCTTTTTCTCATGCCTGGAGCGACACACACACACACACACACACCAGATGTGTGTGTTTGTGTTTCAAGTTTTATTTTTAAAAAACTTCTTTTTCCATGTACAAGTTTAGTCCCCCCAATTTAAGTGTTTACTTATTTTTTTGTCATAGTTCATCCATAAGATAATATTTCACTTATATTCTAACTAAGTTATGCTTTCTAATTATTTTTACACACACATGTACGCTAAAACATTTTTGGGGTGTTACAAGTCTACCCCCTTAAAGGAGGTTTCGTCCCAAAAACCTTGTTCATTTCTACTTAACAATAACTATCTTTTTATCTCCGCCCATCAGCTTGATCACAAGCCCGTCTTGGTGACCACCTTCTAACCCCAAGAACCCGAACTGGAGTTCTTATTAGTGACGTCCTCATTGCATAGTGCTAGTTTCTAGCAAAATAATCATAACTATACGTATTGCCCCTACCTTCTTGAACTTAGCAAGTTACATTCATCATTACATAAAAATTCGGAATCTATCCAGGGCTCTTATTAGTGTCGCTTTCACTCTATAGCGCTAGTTCCTAACACACTTCATCACTAGCGGTTCATTCATCACTCTATTGCTAGTACAGATCCAAGTTTACAGCTTGTTTTCAGCTTTTTAACTAAACATAATACATTTATGTTTTACTTATTCAAAATAAATCAGTTTATTTCATTCTATTCATATATCATCATGATATTTCATTTTGACCACCAAAGATAAATCCCAATATTCCATTATTAACATTCCTTCTTATTAATTTTCGTATTCATATGAAGGTCAACATATCATTATACGCATACCAATAGACATTCGATTATCTATTAATACTACAACAAAACTACCCCTTTCTTGCTTACTTATTCGTACTTGACACGAGAATTAGGTATCATTCTACGGTTGTTATTGTTACTTGTACCAAGCATACCATTAAGTTAACCTCGAATCATCTCATTCATATCTCTTTATTATTAGCTCTATTCCAGCACTACTTATCCTACTTAGCAAGTATGTTGTGCGAGCGCATCGCGAGGGCGTTTAACCAGTACCCTAAGTTTTTACTCAAGGATTTTGGAAATTTCCTCCTAATGACATAATCTTCCTTCTTATATTAACTATTAAAAGCCAAACATTCAATATACCAATTCTTACTCATAATCACGAGCTAAACACTTTACTAACCTTGCTTTTCTTGCATAAATCATCGATCCGCGACCCGGATTGGCCCACTTCTTCATGAGTTCAAGCCAGAACTGAATTGGCTTCGTCCATCCGTGTAATGAGCTTCTGCTCGTGCACATCCTTTTCCATCTCTACCAGCTTTATTCATCAAGCGTGCTACCATTCTTATCTATAAAATGAAAGATTAGCACATTTCATTCACATTCCTTCAAGTATGACGTTTATCAAATCATCTTGTTTACATACTAGCCATTTCTAGATTCTTTTTAAAACATTAGTTCATTTGACCTATTCATGATAGGTCAATACATGACCATTATTTAACATACCATTTCCACTTGGTTCTTCATTGTATCGGTGTTAATTCACCTATGTTCTTTCGCAATCCCTTACTACTGGGTATCCTACTTTACACATTGCATTTCTTACGTAATACTTTCAAAATTTGTAAATAATTATTTACCAACTTCTGCAATTTTGACTTTTCAAAGTCAACCTCCACTTAGCACCTATTGTATACAAGTCTCATAGTACGCGTTGTACTTCACTTTCAGTTCGAACATACTTACAAAAAGTTATTTCATAGCTTTATTCAAAAATTCTTTTTACACAATACATATATGTTTATTCATTATGACAACAACTTCGACGGTCTTGTTTAGTTAGCATATCAAACCTTTCATGTTATATTAACATTACTTGCCTTCTAACTAACAATATTATCATCTTCTTTTGTCCTTTCAAAAACTCAACCCGTACGTACATTCTTATTCGCGTTTTTCACAGTTGGCTACAATCGTACCCAAACGTGTTCATACATGTTTTTACCCGTACTCACCTACGGGTTTATTTTTCTTCATACATATCCTTCATTCCCTCCTTTCATTCGTACTTGTTTGATTCGTACTTACTTATAGATTCAAACATCTTCATTCTTACTTGTTTGATCCGTACTTACTTACAGATTCAAACATCTTCATTCTTACCATTCATTCTTACTTGTTTGATCCATACTTACTTACGGATACAAACATCTTCATTCTTACTTGTTTGATCCGTACTTACTTACGGATTCAAACATCTTCATTCTTACCATTCATTCTTACTTGTTTGATCCGTACTTACTTACGGATTCAAACATCTTCATCCGTACTTACTTACGGATTCAAACTTTTTCATTCTTATCTTTCTTTCTTATATTTAACCCGATTCTTGAAGAATCATTGGACCCCTTCCATTCCGCACGACCCCTATTTCCCAATTCGTCCGGACATACATGTGATGATTTTCATGGTCTCACGAGCGTCCTATGCTTCTTGCACACTGGCCAGGCGTGCAATCCACATACTAGTCTCGTGTCTTCATGAGAATCATCACTTTATATCGAGGGAACGAGTCTTATGTTCGTGCCACACTCATTTGAATCCTTCTAGGATTACACCCTCGTATTTAAAGGTATGCTAAATACTGGTACTTACCAAATTTAAAATTTGTGTACCTGAGGTCCGTTTGCCTGACTTATCACACACCTTAACCTTCATACTAGTTCGCGACTACGGAACATCCTCTTTGTCCAACAAGCTCACCTTACAACATTCATCATTGTTAGTATCATCACACATACTTACTTGTATTAAATTTTACCGTTCGGTCTTGATCGAGTCTCGGATTATACGGGTGACTAATCACAAGAGCACACGGGTTTGAGTTCAAGTACTCACTTATTTGTACTTGATTTCACTCAAACCTAGGCTTTGATACCAACTTATAATGCCCGTCTCGTTAAAAACAATATTAAAATACTTTGCGGAAATAGGCCCAGAATTTTTTTAACTTACTTAATAAAGTTTATTATTCCATAATTATATTAATCCACATATTCGGATTAATAAAACATTTACAAATCCTCATCTAGAAAATTTTTGCCATGACCTGTTTGCAAAACGACCATTCCTTAAGAAGACAAAACCTGCTTCATAACCAAAGTTTTTATAAAACAAACATAACCAACTACTACATTGACATACTAGCGCTTAGCGAAAACGAACATTAAAGTTAAACTCCAAAATGTAAATAACTAGGTCAATTTGACCCGATAAGAAAACCCCTATTCTTAGTGAACAAATCATCACTAAATCTTTCCATAGTTGACCCGCTTCCAAGACTTGATCACTTTCGCCTTTCTACCATCTAAATCTGCCATATAACATTTTCATATCATTAGCCTCGACCGAGAAATCTATACATATATACATTCCTACGGTAAACATAACAATGACAAATATATTGAGTGAACCGGATTATTGGTGAACGACTTTTGAGTTCTTTTCTTCTTCCATGTTACCGGTTCAAGCCACCCCGTTGTTCTCACGACTTATCTACCAGTTCATTGTTTTCAAACATATCACCTACATGGAAGATACCACAAAAATTAGCTTTTGCTAAGTGATGACTCATAATATTATATATTTTTTTATCAAACATAAAGGAGTTTTCAATGCTCATGACGCCCAATGAAACAACATCAGACCACTACTTCATTATCTCGAGTCACGCATTTGAGACTTTTTCCGTTCTAATACGGGAGCCCCTTTTTTTCCACACCTCATGTATATCCCTGCTAATATAGAGTCAATGACATTTCAAAGTAAACCATTATTAAAGCAATTCAGTCAATACAAATAAAATGCTAAACTGTCACATAACTATGTTGTAATTCATTAAACAACATATGCGATTATCAACGACCATTATTACTTAACATATTCTTAATAATTCATATATGCATTCATAACCTACTCAATTAGGTTATATAATTTTACAACACAAGTGTCATTTATTCATAAGCACTATACAGTGAACACTTGCATTTGCACATACGGGTCACAATGCCCATGACTTTTTAGTTTAGAATACACATCCCATATTAATGGAATCACTCACTTTAACTCATGTAAATATATATAATTATGTTGAGGTTTACAACAATAATAAAATCACTTCTGACGGGTTCTTTATAAAATCCCCAAGATTATGCAAGTGTTATAAAATTTATGTTTTTCACTCAGCTTTGCGCAGCTGTAGTAATTCAGTATATTCCCCTCTTTATGTCATAACCCCCGATCCCTAATCCCCGGGAACGGGCGGACGTGATCACAGAGTTTGGTGGTATCAGTTTGTTTAGTCTCGCAGCGGAATTTACATCAGGATCGTAGTTAGGAAATGTTTATCAGAGTAAAACCACCATATTTTATATTAATAAATAACAAGGGCAAAACCCAAGTTTCTTATTACAATACATTCATAGGGACAAACCCTATTTTATTTAATTTAAAACACCGTTTATTTGGTAACTTTTATAGCCACATTATCCCCAAGCCTTCAGTGCTCTCCAGCTGGCTTTTTAATAATTGGCTGTCACATTGGGTTACCTGAAACGCGTTTTAAAAACATTTGCCAGTCGGAAATACTGGTGAGTGAATCCCAGTTTAATCAAGAAACGTTTTATCAAATTAAACAGTATCGAGGATGATTACAATGTTTATGTCTACACAATTACTCCATTTGGTACTATCAATCCACTGACTTGTGGGTCATATTACCCATTGGCTAACTCATTGTCCAATGGTAACGTACTGTCAAACTTGACTTACTACTCACAAGTAGTACAAATTTTGTATACAAAACCCCAACATACCGGCAGTAATTGAAGAACTACAAAGACTCAATCACCGCTTAATTTCATTGTAAAACATTTAAGGTTTTGTAAAATATTCCAAAAACATTATCAAAAAGAGGATAAACTCACATTGGTGTCTTAGGCTTTTCGTACGGGTTTCCTGGATATAATCTATAATTTATACAAATGTACATTGGTTAGTATTATAACCCTTTGAAATTATTAATGATACCCTCCCTGAGACGGCATTCCAACAACTACGTCGGGCAGAACCACGACAGTTGTTACGGAACCCTAAATCAATCGGGCAGCGTAACTATTATGAAACTGGGGTTATAATACTTACAACGGAGCAGAACTTTGCTAATTAGGGGTATAATACTTGGCTATAATAACTCTCCTACAAAATTTGTGATTCGAGATTTGAGAATGAGCGACGAAAAACGTAAACTGATGGCCTTCTTATATAGTTGCTGAACTTGGTCTCCACGCGGCCCGCGTAAAGTAAGGCTAACCCTTACGCGGCCCGCGTCAACATATGGTCAAACTATAGCTTAGCTGGGTCAGCTACTAGACTCGCCACGATGTTGACACGTGTCGGCCTCTGGTGTAATCGCGTGTGATGAACTGTCGCGTCCCGCGTCAAAAACCTATACACCCTTACACGGCCCGCTTCAACTAAAGAAGTCAACGGAATCAAATCAAACCTTGATACGGCCCGCGTAAACTAAGGGTAGAGTATGTCGCGGCCCGCCTCAACCCTATATTTCATGTTTTTGATTTATTTTATAATTATAACATAACTAGGGCTCGGTTTTCACATACGGGGTATAATATAAGACATATTGGGACAATTTAAGATATAATAGAGGGTCGGAAATATTATAAGGGTGTTGGTTTTACCGAGGGTTGTTACATTCTCCCCACCTTGTTTTAGAGCTAGTCCTCGAGATCTACTGAAACAAGTGCGGATATTTCCTTTTCATTTCTGACTCGAGTTCCCATGTGTACTCAGGTCCTCTTTTGGAGTCCCACTTCACTTTGACTAGAACTAATCTCTTATGTTTGAGATTCTTGACTTTCCTGTCTTCAATTTGTAGAGGTCTTTCTACAAACTTAAGTTGTTCATTTACCTCTATATCCTTAAGAGGTACTATCAATGATTCATCAGCTAAACACTTTTTAAGATTAGATACATGAAACACATCATGTATCCCTGCCATTTCCTCTGGCAGTTGTAGCTGATAGGCTCCAGGTCCTATTCTTCTAATAATCTTAAAAGGTTCAACATACCTGGGACTTAGCTTTCCCCTTTTAATGAATCTTACTACTCCTTTCCAAGGAGAGACTTTTAACAATACTTTATCTCCTACTTGAAATTCCAAGGGTTTGCATCGGTTATCAGCATAACTCTTTTGTCGACCACGTGCTGCTTTCAGTCGTTCATTGACTTGAATAATCTTATCAGTTGTTTCCTATACTATCTCAGGTCCAGATAGTTGCTTTTCCCCAATTTCTGCCCAACAGACTGGGGTTCGACACTTTCGTCCATAAAGTGCTTCAAATGGTGCGGCATTGATACTTGTGTGATAACTATTGTTATAAGAAAATTCTATTAAAGGTAAGTGATCGTCCCAATTACCTCCAAAGTCAATTACACAAGCTCTAAGCATGTCTTCCATTGTCTTAATTGTTCTTTCACTTTGTCCATCCGTTTGTGGGTGATAAGCCGTGCTTAGTTTTAACTTGGTTCCCATTGCCTTTTGGAAACTTGACCAAAAATGAGATGTAAATCGACTATCTCTGTCAGAAACAATTGATAAAGGAATACCATGTAAAGAAACAATTTCATTTACATACAATTTAGATAATTGTTCCATACTAATTGTTTCCTTCATTGGTAGAAAATGAGCTGACTTAGTTAACCTATCTACAATCACCCAGATTGTATCATTTCCTTTCCTAGTTTTGGGTAATTTGGTAACAAAATCCATTGTTATCAATTCCCATTTCCACACAGGCATTTCTAATTGTTGTAACAAACCTGAGGGTTTCTGATGTTCAGCTTTAACTTGTGAACAAGTTAAACATTTAGAAACATAAACTGCTACGTCCTTTTTCATTCCTATCCACCAGAAATTTTTCCTTAAATCCTGGAACATTTTATCACTTCCTGGATGCATTGTATACTTAGACTTATGGGCTTCTTCTAGTATACGATTATGTAAATTTCCAAATTTAGGTATCCACATCCTCTTTTTATGGAATCTCCAAATTCCATCTGTTCCTTGTTCCAATTCCTTTATCATACCTTTTAATTTTTCAGAATCATCCTTAATTACTGCTTCTTGTGCTTCTCTTATTTGTTCATTTAAATCTACTTGTAGATTTAATTTAAGAGAACGTACCCTTCTTGGCTTTTCATGATACTTTCTACTTAAAGCATCTGCCACTACATTTGCTTTTCCTTCATGATACTGGATATCACAATCATAGTCACTAAGAAATTCCATCCAGCGTCTTTGTCTCATATTCAACTCTTTCTGTCTGAAAACATACCTTAAACTCTTATGATCAGTGAATATGGTAAACTTACTACCATAAAGGTAATGTCTCCAAATTTTAAGAGCAAAAATTATAGCTCCTAACTCTAAATCATGGGTTGAATAATTCTCTTCATGATTCTTAAGTTGTCTAGATGCGTAAGCTATAACCTTTTGTCGTTGCATCAATACACATCCATAACCTAATCTGGAAGCATCACAATAGACTACAAAGTCTTCAGTTCCTTCTGGTAATGCTAGTATAGGTGTATGGGTTAATCTTTGCTTAAGAATTCTAAAGGCTTCTTCTTGTTTTATTCCCCATTCAAACTTAACAGATTTACAGGTTAGCTTAGTTAAGGGAATGGCTATTCTAGAGAAATCTTTAATAAATCTTCTATAATAACCGGCCAATCCTAAGAGACTTCTAACCTCGGTTGGTGACTCAGGGGTTTTCCATTTCGTAATCGCTTCAATCTTTGTTGGATCTACATGAATTCCTTCATGATTGACTAAGTGTCCAAGGAATTGTACCTGTTCTATCCAAAATTCACACTTTGAAAACTTAGCATAAAGCTTTTCCTTTCTTAACAGACTTAAAAGTGTGTGCAAATGCTTTGCATGATCTTCTTTATTCATAGAGTAAATTAGAATATCATCTATAAATACAATTATGAATTTATCCAAATATGGCTTACATATTCGGTTCATCATGTCCATAAATGCAGCTGGGGCACTGGTTAAACCAAATGGCATGACCGTAAATTCATAATGACCATACCTTGTTCTAAATGCAGTTTTAGGAATATCCTCTTCCTGTACCTTTAATTGATGATATCCTGACCTTAAATCGATCTTAGAGAAAAATCGAGCTCCTTGTAGCTGATCAAACAGATCATCGATTCTTGGTAATGGGTACCGATTCTTAATCGTGACCTTGTTTAATTCACGGTAGTCAATGCACATCCGCATTGATCTGTCCTTCTTTTTAACAAACAATATCGGCGCTCCCCATGGTGACGAACTTGGTTGTATAAATCCTTTTTCCAACAATTCATCTAATTGGTTCTTCAATTCTTGCATTTCAGCTGGTGCCAAACGGTAAGGTGCTTTAGCAATTGGTGAGGTTCCTGGTATTAAGTGAATTCTAAATTCCACTTCTCTATCTGGAGGTTACCCTGGCAATTCTTCTGGAAAGACATCTGAAAACTGAGATACTACTGGAATATCTTTTAAATCCTTTCCTTTAGTGTTAGTGATTATAGAAATCAAATACACTATAGAACCTTTTCTTATACAACTTGCAATTTTCATCACAGAAATGAATTTTGTGGACCTAGAAGGCTTATTTCCTTTAATTGTGATCGTTTTACCTTTTGGTGAATTTACTTGGATTAACTTTTGATCACATACAATATTGGCTTTATTGGCTATTAACCAATCCATTCCTAAAACAACATTAAATCCTGCCAGATCCATGGGATATAGGTTTGCAATAAATTTCTGATTTAAAATTTCTATGCTTGCTCCCTGCAAGATTTCAGAAATTCTAACAGTTTCTCCATTAGCTGTTTCTACTAGACATTCTTGTGGTAGTTTAGTTAATGACTGATTTAGAAATTTTCAAAACGATGTATTAATAAAACTTTGGTTTGCACCAGAGTCAATAATACTTTGGCAAAAACATCATTAACTAAAAACGTATCAGCTATAACGTCTGGGATCATCTTGGCTTCTTCTGCAGTCAGAACAAATGCTCTAGCATTTCTAGTATTCTTGTTGTCTGTGGCTGGAGCTAATTTTGGGCAGTTTGGCCTGATATGACCTTTTTCTCCACAGTTATAGCATAATCCATTACTGGATTTCCTCTTGCAATTTTCTTCCTTGTGTCCTGGCATCTTGCAGTAATTGCAGAGATTGGAGCATTTTCCCGAGTGCTTTTTCTTGCAATACCTACAGTAGGGCGCAGAGGTAGAACCTATATTTTTCCCACGGTTAGAATTTCTAGAACGAAATTCTTGGGTCAACTTCTGGGTTAGGCTCCTTCTTTGATCCTCTTCTCGGGTACGGACTAATTCATCAGTCAAGGTACTTGTTAATTCTACAGCTTCTTCTATGGTTTGAGGTCTAGCTGCCTTGACTATGTGTCTAATCTCCCCTATTAATCCCCAAATATAATGAGAGATTAACACTAGTTCTGGTGATGCAAGAGTTGGCACTATCCTAGCATATTTGAAAAATAACTTAGTGTACCCTTTCCTATCTACACCAATCATTCTAAGATTTAGGAATTTGTTTGCTATCTGTTCCTTTTCATTGGGTGGGCAGAATTTCCTTTCTACCTTGTTTTTAAATTCTTCCCATTCCATATTATAGGTTCTATCACTTCCTTTTGTTTGGAGGATAGTGTTCCACCATTCTAATGCTGCGTTCTTAAACAGATTAGAAGCAAACAGTCTTCTATCTTCTTCAGCACACTTACTTATCCTTAAGACTGCCTCAGTCTTCTCTATCCAACGTAAGGTTGCAATGGCCCCTTCATTGCCCGAGAATTCCATTGGTTTACAAGACCAGAATTCTTTATAAGAACAACCATAAGGCATGGTTCTTCTTCTTTTGGGAATAGGCATTTGAAGTACCGGTCCATTGTTCACACTGTTTTCTGGTTCAACAGGTCGTTTACTGCTATGCTTACTTTTATTATCAGCATCCTTAACAGTTTGAAGTATAAATGGCATAGCATCTATAATTCCCTGTGCCACTATATGTTGGATAGCACTATTATCCACTTGGTTTCCATTGTTATTGTTGTTTGGGTTCTCATTATTCAGATTATCGTCATTCTGAATATTATCATTCTGGATTTCCGGGTTATTATCCAAATTGACTTGATTTCCTTGGTCGGCCATCTGAATTTTAAACATTTATCCCATATTAATATCACAATTAATATCTTAATATAGTTAATCACTCGATATGCATTCTAACCAAAAACGTAGATCATTGCTACTATACTCTTTTCATATACTATGCGTCTATTACACACTAGTACAGAAATAAAATTACAATACCAACAGAAAGAAAATTACACTAATAGTAATATGCATCCATACACACATCTTTTATTTTATTTTATTATATTACTACCACCGTTTCCTCCATTCTAACATTCACGGATATGGATTCATCCAAAAATCCATATTGCGCTCATCGTATTTCCATACGAGACGCTCTCCCACCTGACGCATCCTCTCACTGCTTTCTAAAATTCCCTCCCCAAAAGTCCTAAGTTCTTGGACGTTTTCTGCACTCATTGGGGGTGCAGGTTCTAGGACTGGGTTTGGAATCTGGGGTTCTGGTTCCTGATATGGGGGTAAAAGGGCCTGTAAACGGTAAGGATCTTCTAATATTTCCCTGATGTAGTTATCATGGTAATAGGGATCTAAAGGGTCCATACCTGAATAGGCTCCTATAGGTGTGTCTTCCGGGATAGAGTAACGTTGCACATAGTCCCTATTTTCGTCCCACCAGGGGTCGTAATTCGGGTCTAGGGGGTTTGGTGCAGGCACTCTAGGGATTTCTTCTGGGTTAAAGTTGTGAATCTCCTCTTGGTTTTCCTGATTTTCTATCTCCATGGGTTGTTCTGGGTTTTGTGGTTGTGGGGCTACTAATTGTTCCAGACTTGGGTCAGCAGCAGTTGTAGCTAAGATATGGAAATTAGCTAGGCTTCTATTTAACATATCTTGAGTATGGGCATCTGTCTCTCGCTTAATAGCTGCTAAAGCCCTTTGCTGTTGCAATTTTCGCATTCTCTTCCTACGAGCAAAAGCTTCTTTACTAAACCATCCTCGTTTCTTATTAGGAAATGGTTCTTCAGATTGAGCTCTAAAAGCAAATATTCCATCTTCCTGATCAGCAGTATACCCAGAGAGGGCAGGCTGTGATGATGTACCTTCACTCCTAGGTGAATCAGATAACTGACGATTCACATCTAATGGTCCTTGATCACTCATACTGAAAACTAACAGATAGTCAAATAACACATAACAATTAAATACAGTTATGTATGTATTTCCATAATTTTATTTCCTAACACAAAATTTAAATTTAAGTGTCAGCAGAACACTTCTTTGGCTCAGACCAGTGGCTAGGCTCTGATACCACCTTCTGTTACAACCCCCGATCCCTAATCCCCGGGAACGGGCGGACGTGATCACAGAGTTTGGTGGTATCAGTTTGTTTAGTCTCGCAGCGGAATTTACATCAGGATCGTAGTTAGGAAATGTTTATCAGAGTAAAACCACCATATTTCATATTAATAAATAACAAGGGCAAAACCCAAGTTTCTTATTACAATACATTCATAGGGACAAACCCTATTTTATTTAATTTAAAACACCGTTTATTTGGTAACTTTTATAGCCGCATTATCCCCAAGCCTTCAGTGCTCTCCAGCTGGCTTTTTAATAATTGGCTGTCACATTGGGTTACCTGAAACGCGTTTTAAAAACATCTGTCAGGCGGAAATACTGGTGAGTGAATCCCAGTTTAATCAAGAAATGTTTTATCAAATTAAACAGTATCGAGGACGATTACAATGTTTATGTCTACACAATTACTCCATTTGGTACTATCAATCCACTGACTTGTGGGTCATATTACCCATTGGCTAACTCATTGTCCAATGGTAACGTACTGTCAAACTTGACTTACTACTCACAAGTAGTACAAATTTTGTATACAAAACCCCAACATACCGGCAGTAATTGAAGAACTACAAAGACTCAATCACCGCTTAATTTCATTGTAAAACATTTAAGGTTTTGTAAAATATTCCAAAAACATTATCAAAAAGAGGATAAACTCACATTGCTGTCTTAGGCTTTTCGTAAGGGTTTCCTGGATATAATCTATAATTTATACAAATGTACATTGGTTAGTATCATAACCCTTTGAAATTATTAATGATACCCTCCCCGAGACGGCATTCCAACAACTACGTCGGGCAGAACCACGACAGTTGTTACGGAACCCTAAATCAATCGGGCAGCGTAACTATTATGAAACTGGGGTTATAATACTTACAACGGAGCAGAACTTTGCTAATTAGGGGTATAATACTTGGCTATAATAACTCTCCTACAGAATTTGTGATTCGAGATTTGAGAATGAGCGACGAAAAACGTAGACTGATGGCCTTCTTATATAGTTGCTGAACTTGGTCTCCACGCGGCCCGCGTAAAGTAAGGCTAACCCTTACGCGGCCCGCGTCAACATATGGTCAAACTATAGCTTAGCTGGGTCAGCTACTAGACTCGCCACGATGTTGACACGTGTCGGCCTCTGGTGTAATCGCGTGTGATGAACTGTCGCGGCCCGCGTCAAAAACCTATACACCCTTACGCGGCCCGCTTCAACTAAAGAAGTCAGCGGAATCAAATCCAGCCTTGATACGGCCCGCGTAAACTAAGGGTAGAGTATGTCGCGGCCCGCCTCAACCCTATATTTCATGTTTTTGATTTATTTTATAATTATAACATAACTAGGGCTCGGTTTTCACATACGGGGTATAATATAAGACATATTGGGACAATTTAAGATATAATAGAGGGTCGGAAATATTATAAGGGTGTTGGTTTTACCGAGGGTTGTTACACTTTACAAAGAGTATTTCAGTTCAAACTAAAATTATTAGTGACGGCGTCTCAGAGACCTTTCCGTGGATATAAAATACGGCCCTGACAGACATTCGGTTGATTTACTATGAATTTTTAAAGATCAGCAAAAATCTAGAAATAAGCTGAATTTTCAGCACTTGGGTATCTCGACCCATTAACAATTTGCATTCTTTTTCAATGGGTTTAAACCCCCAAAACGTCACAAAAACAATATGTTATTGTTAATTCAAACCCTATTCAATAATTTGTATTAAACTGTCCACCTTAACTATAAGATTTCGAGTTAACAAGAATACTATTTAATTAAATACAATTTAAACACATTCGAGTAACTCACCTTCGCCCGTAGGAGTGTTGTTGCTTTATCATTCGTTTGACCCGTTGCCATCCAAACGTTACCTCACCTATCTTGACAACAAATCAAACTTGCAAATCATTAGAACACATAACATGGGTATTCATCTCATAATACCTAAGTATTTATTCACCCATCATCAATCATGCGTTTTAAATCATTCTTTTACCCCAAATTTGTTAATTGGTTTATTACCATTCACTTGACCCGTTATCACCCATTTTATATAACCACAAGTTACGGGTCAATACTATCATATTAAGATTTAAAAGCATACTTAAAATCACAAATTAATAATAACACATAAGTTATTGTTCTAAACCAAACCATATACATCCATTTACCCAAATGACCCATTCGGTCGATTAGCCCATTCTTTGACATAACGAACTCATATGTGTCATTATGATAATATATAATAAACCAATTAACCAACTAGGTTTGTCATAACTTGCGCCCACTAATTAACTCTTGATTATTAACAAATCATTTCATGAAGTAAACATGACAAATCTTTCAAATATTCACTTTTTTTTTTTTTGGGTTTAGGCATTTAATCAAACACTTGGCGTGCGTACATCATCTAATGCACAATGTACAAGTATTCTAAGCATACTTTTACTAGTTCATACCATGGATTATCATAGTCAATCAAATTCACCAATTCTTCTTAATCTACATCAATTTTGTCTATAATTTCCTACTCATAGAAGATTATACATCAAAGTTACTTATAGTTACATCTACATAAACATCACATTCATCATAATACTACATCAATTGGGTTTCTACTTTAAATCATCCAAATGACCAAAATCAAACATAATTCTTGTTCTATAGTGTAATCCTAACTTACAATTACACAAATTTTTACATGAACTCATGATTAGGTTGAAACCCACTTTCTACAAAATCATGAAATTATGAAATTCAACTTACCACTTGTTGAGTAAACTTAGATGATTGCAAATTAAGGCTCGTGCATATGATTTGCTTTGAATTTCCTTTTCAATTTTACTAACTTCTGATTTGTGAGGGTTTCCTTCCTTTTTCTCATGCCTGGAGCGACACACACACACACCAGATGTGTGTGTTTGTGTTTCAAGTTTTATTTTTAATAAACTTATTTTTCCATGTACAAGTTTAGTCCCCCCAATTTAAGTGTTTACTTATTTTTTTGGTCATAGTTCATTCATAAGATAATATTTCACTTATATTCTAACTAAGTTATGCTTTCTAATTATTTTTACACACACATGTACGCTAAAACATTTTTTGGGTGTTACAAAATCGCACAAATAGGCATGCCTTGAACGAGTCTAGAACACTCGTAATCCTCAACCGGCTTTGAAACCGGACGGAATCTATTAGGAAACTGTTCGATTTCACGGTGAGTGGAGAAATTAGCGACGGAGAATTAGGCATGACACATGATAAAAGCGCTTCTTTAGATAATCTGGGATTATGTTCCGCAAATTGGGAACCACATATTCATGTGTAAAAGCTTGGAAAGATGACCGAATAGAGATCTGCATACACCCTTCGTTATCTTTTCTCCCACGTGTGATCCAGAGGCCGGTCTCGGGTGGGCATAAGATCCGTGGGCCCTATTGTCGGATCTGTGACTCCATGGAAGATGTGATTAAGATAAGCGTGCCGTATCATGTGTCATAAAATGGAACATAATCTCAGATTGTCTAAAGAAGCGCTTTTATCATGTGTCATATTAGAGTAGTATGAGTCTGAGTCCATTGTGGTTCGTGAATGTTTCGAATCATCATAGAAGACGTGTCGGGTTTGTATTTCTCATAGCCACCGTTTCCGTTGTAAAAAACGGTTGCGGTTTGCACATTCAATCTTCATTGCTTCATTATAATTAATAATGCGGTCTCGATTGAAGATGTAATTGTAAGGCTGTTTGTCGGGCTTCCAATGCTCACACAGGGTGATAAACCACTAGTTTTTTTTTATATAATTTACAGACGATTTAGAGAAACATAGAATAAGTTACGAGATTCTTCGAGAATTAGACATGACACATGATAAAAGCGCTTCTTTAGACAATCTGGGATTATGTTCCGCAAATTGGGAACCACATATTCGTGTGTAAAAGCTTGGAAAGATGACCGAATACAGATCTGAATATCCCCTTGGTAGTTGTTACCATATGATACATGATAAAAGCATAGTCAAAAGAACCCTTACCTGCCACTTAGGGTTTCTTTACCACCTACAACAATGTCGATAAACGTTGATCGGAACACGCCGCTTAAATGGTTTTAATATATTTCATCTTGGACTATCTAGTCTAACACATGAAAATGGATATGATCGTGTCAAGATCTTTATCTATCATGCTATCGACTAACTGCTCGAAATCCCTTTCGTTGAAATCACGGGTTCGCATTCGACACAACACAACAAAAAATAAACTTCAAATAATCAGTGCCTTGATACGCATCGTATAGGCCTATACGATGCGTATCAAGCCCGCCGCCAGTCATAACCTGCACCTGTCAGTCTGCCATGTCTTTTACTTTATTTCAATACGCATCGTGTAGGCCTATACGATGCGTATTGAATTGAAAAAGTGTGCAGATAGACAAGAGGGTGTGCCATTAGATTTCTCCTTTTTCAAATTCAAATCGAATTCTGAACACCCCTACATAAGGCTTCTCATACCCACTGCTCCAAAACCCACTTTGGTAAAACCTTTGACTTAACCCAGAGCAATTTTATTCCAGATGATACTCAAACTTATGACCACCACTCAGGTGACCACTGGTCACCGCAGTGGTTACCATAAGATTATTTGCATTTTTTTTTGTTCGTTAACGCCTTTATATTATTTCTTTCCTTGATTCATAAGTCCATGGAACACACTTCCAACCCACTAAAAACATATATTGGTCAACCATCGAAAAGTTTGATAGGAACCCAAAAAATCATATCAAACTTACAAGTCACGAGTTCGTATAGCTTTACACAAACCACCACTCAGGTGACCACTGGTCACCGCAGTGGTTACCATAAGATTATTTGCATTTTTTTTTGTTCGTTAACGCCTTTATATTATTTCTTTCCTTGATTCATAAGTCCATGGAACACACTTCCAACCCACTAAAAACATATATTGGTCAACCATCGAAAAGTTTGATAGGAACCCAAAAAATCATATCAAACTTACAAGTCACGAGTTCGTATAGCTTTACACAAACAACACAAACACGACTCATTTAATTTGAAGTTTTATTTATATTTTTAAATAGTAATATTTCAAATTTACAACAAATAAATATTGCAAATGTGTATATAACTAGTAGTATACACGCGCTTTGTTGCGGTATAACACTTTTTTTAGTTGCGCGTTACGACTAGCTGTTTATAAAATTTAAAACGTAGAAAAAAAAACGCACTTAACAACTATATATTTGACAAAGCACGAAAATATATGTCGTTGTAAAGTGTATGCACATAATACCCAAAAATATATTCAAAGGAAGAATGGTACAACACGTTGCAGCGGTGTCGAAACGTAAAGTGGCTCGAATTTATACCGTCTAATAAAAACGCATTACATTTTGCTTGACTCGTTTCTGAACATAATTTACGTTAAAACATACATAAAAATAAGCAAAAAAACGTATTATATTTGACCCGACTCATTTCCGAAAAAAAAGTCAAAACGTAGAACAACTGAAAACGTACATAACAATAAACATAATATATTTGACACAGCTCATTCCCCGGAAAATGTAAATCGAAACGTAAATTAACTTGAATTATACCTACACGTACATGAAAATAAACAGGTAAAATTCGATTACAAAGATTTTAAAACTTTAAAGGGTTGTAAGTGTTAATGCTGAAAGTTAAAGGGTAAAAGTATAAAAAAATTAAGACAAACACTATACACCCCAAGTTGCTAAATGTATTACAGTTAAGGGTTATTGAAACAACTTATTAACTTATTGACTTTTTGAAACAACTTATTGACTTATTGGCTTTTTGAAAAATTCATAAGCTCCAAAAAGATGTTTGGCAATGAGAATGTATGTCAGGGGAAAAGTGACTTTTCCAAAAAGTCACTCCATCCTGACTTTTCCAAAAAGTAAATAAGGAGTTTCATAAGCTTAGCCAAACACCCCCAAAGTTTCACCTGTTGGCCGATAATAATCCCAACTTTAAAAATTCCCTCCAATGATCCCAACTTGTAAAAGTTTGACCCCAATTGATCATTTTCAAACATATAAGAATTTGACATCCTCAATAGATTCAAGTGCACCTGCAGATTCATTAATTAGTTTAAGTGCACCTATATTAGAAAATGATTAATTGAGACCAAATTCTTATAAGTTGGAATCATTAGAGTGAATTTTTAAAGTAAAATTATTATCGCCAATAGATAAAACTTAGGATTATTAAAAATTAATAACCCCATGGTTAATAATGCTTTAATAATAATAATAATAATATAACCAGAAAACTTGTTAAGTTACATCAAAACAGAAGGTAGACGGGCAACAAGCTGCGCCGCCAACCCTTTCTGAATTGCAAACCCCAACCTCCCGAACACAAACCCCTGCCCCCTTGGGGTCGAACAATTGCTGTGGATAACCCGTTGAACCCTCGTCAAGAAGTTGATGGCTTCTGGCGCTAGGGAGCCAAAAGTATCAAAGGCAAAAGGGATAAAGACATGTTGGTTCTCTGCGCAAGCTTTAGCGTGCTTATCCACTTTCTTTGATTCTGCCTTTCTTGCTGCTAGTCCAGCTACAAACCCGTTTTCCCTTAAACCAACCAAAGGGGAAACCCCCGTGAGGTCTACACAAGCATGTTTCCCCCCAGCCCAGCCAAAGACGAGCAGATCCGCTGGTCGAAGAGTAGATCTCCCTTCCATAGGGTCCGTGAGGAAATTCACAGGGGCCTCTTTCTTAGCAGAAATCCCAGCTCTTCTTAAGATGTCCCCCAAAACATCTCGCACCCAGTCATGCCGATATTTAAACCCAGGGAGCTCTTTACAGTGAACTGCGTGCTCCCCATATTTATCCATACAAGCTTTACGACATATCGGGCAGGTTTCATCTTCTGGGTACATAGGGATCATTAGCCGGTATTTGAGAATGGTTCTGTATTCTACTGCCGACATGCATTGTCCTAACCCCTCAATCGGGACAACGGTCAAAAATTCCTAAGCATGGGGACCCTTCAGACACTCAAACACCGCCTTCTGGCGGGGTGACAAATCAAAAGCTTCTCCCAGGCTTTGAGCGATTTTGCTAAAAAGTGCATTCGCCAAAGTTTTTTGTGGCTTCGAAGGGGCGGTGTCCTTGTTAGAGAAACCGCCAATATCCAAGTCTGGGAGAGAGACATTTAAGCGTTCGAGCGCTTGTTGATAGTCTGGGTCAAGCCCGACAACCCCACCGTTTCGAAGGATAATGCTTGTTTTTCTAATATCATTACATTTTTAACATAATATGTTTGATTAGTTTAAGTTACGAAATAAAACAGATTTATAAAAAAGTAAAATAAAATAGGTTAAGCAACGAATCAATGAGGTTAAACCAAAATCAATATGTCTAACTATACGTGTTCACAAATTCAACATAAAATTAACTCAAACTTGTTTAAAGTAAACCATAGATACGAATTCATTCAACATGCATGTTTCATGGTTGATAGTGATTTTTTCTTTAAAGGAAAAATTACCAGTTTTGTCATTTATCTTTATATCGCTTTTCAAACGGTGTTCTTTTTAATGAATGTTGACAGACGGTGTTCTTTACTAGGTATTTTGTTGCAAGTTTAGTCCTTTACACCCAACACAGTTAAAAAACTCTGTTAATTGTTGACAGGCGGTGTCCTTTACTAGGTATTTTGTTGCAAGTTTAGTCATTTACCTAGGTATTTTGTTGCAAGTTTAGTCCTTTACACCCAACAATTAACAGGGTTTTTTAACTGGGTTGGGTGTAAATGACTAAACTTGCAACAAAATACCTAGTAAAGGACACCGTATGTTAACATTCGTTAAAAATGACACCGCCTGAAAAGTAGTATAAAGATAAATGAAACTTGTAATTTTCCTTTCTTTAAATTTCAAAAGACAAATAAAACCAACTTCTTGTTTTGGATAAATTCTATTCAAACTTTCATTAGACACTTTAACTTGATTGATTTATGATTTTGATTTGATTAAAAATTGGATTTGACATGAATCCACCAGGTGGTATGAAAGTAAACCTTTTTCCATGTGATGTTACATTATTATATTATTTTTTTATTCCATGTAATGATATTATAGAAGCCTGTGAATCAATAAGGTTATGAGAAAATATTATAATGATATATTTCATTTCCTAAACTAATAATGTGCTCCTAAACTAATAATGTGCCTTTAGAAAAAAAAACTTAATTAATAATATAATTCAGGTTTGAGCTCATTTAGTATTTTTTATAACGATTAATAAAAACCCAATCACAAAGTAAGCTAAGTAACAAAAGGGCAACCACCTCTGCGAATGCAGATGGCGCTGGTGACCCGGCTCTCACCACTGTTTCAGAGAAAACCCATTACCCACAACACGAAAGCCGATTGTGGTATACCCTCTAGTTCAACACATAGCATTTTTGCTTCAGACGAGACTCAAACTCGTTATAAGGTTATGGCACTGCCAAGACACAAGAAAGTCAGTGGGGCTCATTTACTATTTACAACTTAGATTAAGATGTGATATTAAATTTTTTTTTTTTTTTGCTTTAATTATGTTTTGATGTAGCTTATTTTATATTTATAAACACTTATTTAAAAACTTTAATACTAAATAAAGGTAAAATACCAAGTAACTTAATAATATAATGAATTATATTATTAATTCAAAAAGGGGTGGC